>REGL01000642.1:59588-90774 GCA_004194395.1 Aurelia aurita complex sp. Pacific | reverse complement strand
CTGCTAATTTAGGCCTACTATGGTCACTCCAAGCGTAGTAAGGATGATTGATCGAAAATATGTCTCGAGAGTATCGTAGCTGGTAAAAGAAGTAGACGAGCCCAACGAAAAAGGTGGCAAGATAACATCTTCAAATGGTCAGAACTCGATCTTAACTCCTTAAATCAAGCTACTCAGAACCGTGAAATCTGGCAAGGGCTGAGTTATGCGTGTGCACATTCTGCCGCAGGCGGAGATAACGTACTATGATCATGATATCGCTTTGTTATTGGTATTCAAAAGGCAATACCGATTTAAATTTTGATGTATCTGTGTGACTTGTGTTCTGTTATTGCCTGATGTTTCATACACTTGATGAGTGTCAGGCAAAGGAGACCTTACATGTGTCAAAATATAACAATTCCAGTTTTTATGGCTCACGTTGCACTGAACCAACAGCAGATTTGAGTATGGCTAGGGTCTTTAAGACATGAGCAGTCGTTTTAAGGTAATGAAAGGTTCAGGGAACAAGTTGGTATACACTGTTTTTTAAATCGGTAACCATCATGTCTGAGTTTATGTTTATGAAATTCTAGTCAGCATAAAATCAATAAATATATTTTCCAATGTCAATTTTTTGAAAGTTATCAAATATCATAATTTCCCAATTTCTCTTTCTGTGTCCCAACTACACAACAATTCAGTATTCATTCTATCTTCGCAATCAACATTTTAATGACAGATATCATTGCTACCCTGCTTATTCTCAAACATGAAATAGAATGTTTGGTCGAAAGCCGTGCTGTAATTATCTATTCAGTAAAAGACATATTATACTTTCAATTCCAGGAAAGCTAATCATGGTCAACACTGGAGCAAAGGAGCAGTTGTATTTCGAAGCCCCACGTGGAAAGAGAGTTACCATAACTGCTGCAGAGAAAGATAAGATGGAATGGTCTACGTGGACAAGTGTCCTTGGGAAGGAATGCGACGGAGTTTGGCCTAGGGCTAGTGATGTCACAGATGTTAATGCTTCTGATCGAACAAAGGATGGCACACTTCTTGCAACGGCAGATGATTTTGGATTTTTGAAGTTGTTCGAGTTCCCATCCAGTGTAAGTTTACCATTTTTGGAAGTATCCGACCTTTTTTGAAGCCAGTCTTTGAGCTGATGTTGATGTTGTCAAGTTGCATCGCAAAATTGGGTTTCAGACAGCATAGGGTTCAAATCTTTGAAATCTTTAAAAAGGTGGATGTAAAATTATATGACATCTTTCTTTGAATTAAGTGACTTGAAAGGAACTTTTGGTACCTTACTGTAAATCTGTCATGGAAATGTTTTGATATCTTGATTTTTTCAAAATGGTGACAATTTGATTATTTTTGAAAAAATACATGGAAAATGTTGAAAAAGCTCAAATCATCGTAAATCCCAAAAAATAGAGGAAAAATGATACAACCTTCGAGCAAACCATAGTTTATTAAGGTCTACAATATGGTGGCTTGAGAAGCAGAGGTCTGTGGCTTTTCTGGTTTAGGATTTTTGAATTTTTGATTACCAATTTGCTCGATCACTGCAAAATAGTAAGGCAAAATGGCCGACTGCTGGTTTCAGTCGTCAGGCAAGTTTCGTCTTCTGAAGGTCGTAGCTCCATCATTTTTCAACGGATTTGTACGGGGATGGTGGCAAACTTTAATTGAACATCTGAAGACCACCATGCAAAAGTTTGGCGAGAATCTTTTGCCGTTTTGTCGCAATCTTCAGACAAACAGGGCACAATTTTTTTGGGACACCCTGTATATCTATTTGTAGAAATTTCATAAGTTCTTCAGGGTTGATCTGCAAGCATTATAGCTCATGAATATTGCTGCAGTATCAGCAATCGAAACAATTTTTATATTACCAGAAAATAACTAGAATACAGAAATTGCTACATTTTGCTGTGCCATTCACAGCTGTAAAAGAGACAAAATCTTCTTTTTCCCAATGTGAATTAAACTTCTAAGACACCACGATTCTTTTCACAAACTATATGAAAATGTACAATTTCATGTAGCCTACAACTAAACGGTTACAGACTTTGCATTGCCCGAAAATGGGACCTAAGCTGGATCCGAGTAAAATCTTCATAGTTTTCAAATCTATTCATTTGGGCCACCATAAGCATAGACATTTCCTAGTCTAATTTAAAGCTGGTTCTGTATGCCTTGCCGATTTATTAATTTGCGGCAATATAACCACATAACTTGACTCATGATCTCTTTTTGGCTGCAGGAGAAACTTGCAAAATTCAAGAAATATAATGCACATTCTGCTCACGTGACAAACGTTCGATGGGCGCATGATGATAGTTGTGTTGTCACAGTGGGTGGTGCTGATCTTGCAATGATTGTGTGGAACAACTTGGATGAAGGGACCGCGCGGACGGTTGTAGGTGGCGTGGATGAATCAGATGGAGACACGGACTCCGAAGAAGAAAGTGGATATGACAGTGATGTCGATAGAGAAAAAAAGATCGACTACACAACCAAGACATACACAAGCTCATTGCGTGAAACATCTGGCACTAAACCACAACTTCAAGCAAAAGAAGAAAGTCGCAAGTACGCTTGCCTCACTTCTATTGTGGTTTTCTTTTCGAATCTTTCTTATTGTCTCGGTCTGGCGTCTTATTCGCGCCTGTGCTCAAAAATTTATAAGCCCAACCGAGCCTTGATGGGGCCTCGTGCTCATGATGTCATTTGGCTTTTCATTTATGCAAATTGTTAGCTATATAGAATCATTTGAACTTACCAAGAAATTGGTCTTCTTGCTGCAGCNAAATTTATAAGCCCAACCGAGCCTTGATGGGGCCTCGTGCTCATGATGTCATTTGGCTTTTCATTTATGCAAATTGTTAGCTATATAGAATCATTTGAACTTACCAAGAAATTGGTCTTCTTGCTGCAGCTGCATTTAACGTACAAAATTAAACAGAATAGTCTCATTTTGAATAACCAATGACATCTTGAATCACCCTAGTGCGTTCAAGCGTCAGGACCAACGCAGTAGTAATCACTGAAACAAGGCAAACTACAAGGCAATTTGTAGAACGGCAAACTACACTAGGCTACCCGGCATGTTTTCTTTCATTTATGCATTTGGCTTGGGCAATCTTAAGTTTCTCGATTATTTCTTTTCGTGCATTATGTCAACATACTCGGTCTTTATGTGTTTTCACAGGAGGCATTTTCTAAATAATTATTTCAAAATCAATATTCTTCGATTTCTTACCTTAGGCCTGCAGTAAGTCGTGGTTCCTCTTCTCGCAATCGTGTGCAAAGAAAAGAATCAATGACTGCGGATGGCAAGAAGAAAAAGCAGGCTGATGTACAGGTATGTGTTTTCTAACCATGAAAGCATAGTTTTCAAAGCCCTTTCTGGAGTAAAGTATATTAAAATGTCGAAAGACCAAAGATTGTTGTCAGCCTTACCGAAATGTACCACCATGTGCCCGTTTCATCGAATCAACGCTATTTTGCAACAGAAAGGCTGACTTAAATTTGAGAACGTCAAAGGAATGCAGTTCTTTTAAAGCAGTAGCCACACCCTCATGTTCATCAAAGTTCCTGGATCAAATTCATGTGGCTAATACTGCAGCTCCGGAGACGGCTGTAAAGCTGGTTTTTCACTTGGCGACAAATGTAGCGCTACGGGACAAATGTCGAATTTAAGCTCCCTTGGGAATTGTTGTTTGTTCGCTGAGCGAATTCTTTTCTGTCGAAATGTAGTTGGAATCAATCCTACTTTTTTCTGACAAACTTTTCTCAAGATTTGTCGCCAGTGGAAAGCCACCTTAAGTCGAAGCTTTTCGTAGCAAAAATGTTTTGTACACTGTTTCATGAGACGAAGTACAGAGATGGAATTAAGCTCTCTCTTACATTGAATATATAGGAAAATATGGCTATGAAGTAGTCGTAAAGTAAATGAATTGGGGCGGAGCAATCTAGTATTATGACAGGGCAAACGAGACTTCCTGGCACTGGTTGTCCTTTTTTTCTACCACAGTTCCTTCCACCATCATGAAATTTAGGCATATCGTATATGCAGCTTTTAACTCCGTTCGTACGCTTAATTTTTAAGATATCGTTTTGTGAAGCCAGCTTACTCTTTTGGAAAATAGCAACCCTTTTCTAGTAAAAAAATTGCAATTTCTGTGTATGTCCTGAAATGTTCCCTTGTCCCAACGGTTATTAAGATACAGACCAATTTCACCGGAAGACCAAAATGCTGCTGTGAATTCTCTGAATCCTTTGTCTTTATAAATCTAAACAGGTATTTTTACATGAAAATGTAGGTAGTAATATATAGGTAGTAATATATTGTAATTTTTAGTGGAGATGAAATAGAAAAAATTGTAATGTCGCACAACACTAACTTGTCGTAACTGCAGCTCCAGATGCGGCCACATGTCTCCTTACTTGTGCTAAGAATTGGACTTGAATTGAATGAAATCCAATAAATCTACGACAAACAAAGCAAACTATCGTAATGCATGCCGGTTGCGCAAGAGCCTTTAACCAAGCACAGTGTTATTTTACAGGACCTGGCGTTAGACTTTGTACATGGCTACCGAGGATATGATTCGCGCAATAATGTGCATTATCTTTCTGATGGTGAAATTGTTTATCATGCTGCTGGGGCCGGTATTGTATACAACACATCAACGAACAAGCAGTCCTTCTATTTGGAACACACAGATGACATTATTTGCCTTGCTGTCAACCAGAACCCGAAATTCAAGGTAAATTGTAGTATTCTTTAAGGTGCTTCTGGCTGGGTCGCTGTCAAAATCTGAATCTACGCATTGTCAGGAAATTCAATTCAGTACGGTACAGGAGACCGAGGGGATGCTGTGATGAAAGCATTGATCAAGATGGCAGTGAACAAGACGCAACAGAGACAAGATTATCCATCAGCCATCGTAGAAACTTTACCTGCTCTTCTACCATCCAACTAAGCCGCATATCAAGTGCCTTTCAAAGTTTAACCATTATTACTTTAGAAGTACAAAGTCGACGTCGATCAAATATTTTGCAAGGTTTATTTACGATACAAGCGACTCTGGTAATCACAGATAAACAACTAAATGAAGTAAAAATAGACACACTTTGATACGACTTGAATTAAGCACAATGTTTCGAGAAAATAGCCCTTTATCAAGCCGTTATCATGCATGAAACGTCGTGCTTAATTCAATTCATATCAAAGTGCGTATATTTTGCCTTTATTTATTTGTTTATCTGTGTGCAGTTACACTACAAGCAACAAGAGAGATTGTTTGATCAATCAGGTAGTCAGTCTACAATGAACCTAACTTGCTTACTTTTCTTGTTTTCAGAATGTTGTTGCTACTGGGCAGATTGGGAATAGTCCATCAGTGCACGTTTGGAATGGAGCAAATATGGAAACGCTATCCATTGTACAAGGTTTCCACACGAAAGGAGTCTGCTATGTTCATTTCAGTTCAAGTGGAAGATATTTGCTTACAGTAGGCCTTGATGATGATCACTCAGTGGCTGTATGGAGATGGTCAGAAGGTAAGCAGATATTTTGTTCCAAAGTGTGTCTCAAGAACGTTATCGGGCAAACGTTTGCGAACGAGACAAGTTGATTTTATTGACATTACCATAAATCCATACATCTATCAGCAAGAATTGCAGTATGCCATTAAACATGTACCTTATTATTTGAAAATTCCCCCTCGAACGAGCCAGAAGGTAAAGAGATTTTTGTTCCAAAGTGTGTCTCAAGAACGTTATCGGGAAAACGTTTGCGAACGAGACCTACCATAAATCATACATTTCTCAGCTAGAATTGCAGTATGCCATTAAACATGTACCTTATTATTTGATAAGTCCCCCTGGAACAAGAAGCCAGAAGGTAAAAAGAGATATTTGTTCCAAAGTGTTTCTCAAGATCGTTATCGGAGAAGCGTTTGTGAACGAGACAAATTGATTTTATTGACATCACCATAAATCCATACATTTCTCAGCTAGAATTGCATTATGCCATCAAACATGTACCTTATTATTTGATAAGTCCCCCTCCAACGAGCCAGAAGGTAAACAGAGATCTTTGTTCCAAAGTGTGTCTCAAGATCGTTACCGGGGAAATGTTTGCGAACGAGACAAATTGATTTTATTGACATTAATATAAATCCATACATTTCTCAGCTAGAATTGCAGTATGCCATCACACATCTACCACCTTATTTTTTTATAAAGTCCCCCTCTAAGTCCCTCTGTCTCTACAATATGGTACCAATTTCCCGCATTCCTCACTTTTAAATGTCATACCACCCACTTATAGTCCCGTCCCGCTACGGATCACTATATTACAGATATATAAGTTGTTGTCTCACAATTTATAAATAATTTCTTTAAGGTACCAAAACTGCTTCAGCCGTTGGCCATTCCCATCGCATCTTCGTTGCTGAATTCCGCCCTGATTCAGATACATCATTTGTCACATGTGGAGTCAAGCATGTCATGTTTTGGAGTGTTGCTGGTGGCAGCTTAGTTGGCCGAAAAGGTGCTCTCTCATTACCTGGTCAAGATATCAAGATGCAGACTATGCTTTCTGTCGCCTTCGGTGCAGTAAGTTTTTAGCATTATATGTTTTTCGCTTCCTAATGATACCTTTTGGATACGTTATGAAGAATGACGACATCTTGTGCACAACAATTACCGGAAGTTGCAACGCGGTTTTATTCCGAATTTGGGCTTCTTATAATAAATTTTTTGCCACATTTTTATTCCAAACTTGGGCTATTTATGATGAATATTTTTATATATCTGTTTTATATTGCATACTTTGAAAACTTGAAAATATTTTACCCACTACCTTCCTATCTGATCTTGTATGTAACTTTTTAACGTTGGAATTATAATTAGCTGCTGTTTTTATTTAGCTATGATATATTGTAGTCCAACGATATATAAATTTATAATAATGATAATAATGTTCAATCGAACAGTTCATATAAATGTGAATAGTACTATCGCTCGATCCAAGCTTTTTTTCAGAATAGGTGAAAGGTCTATTTCCTATAATCATGTATTCTGGTTCTTTTTTATTTAGAACGACACTACGTTTACTGGTGCAATGAGTGGAGATGTTTTTGTGTGGGCAGGATCCAGTCTCACTCGTGTTGTTGCCCAAGCCCATTCTGGTCCGGTGTTTACAATGCACACAACAATTAAGGATGGGCTCATCGTTACAGGAGGAAAGGAAAAAGAGTAAGTTTGATTTTCTGATAATTTGTTTTGCTTATGGGTGAAAGGAAATAAATTAAATGAACGGAGATATAGCGATCTTGTATAAACATACATTCGCAGAAATAAGGTGGTTATTGAAATACCTTTTAGGGTACTTCAGCCGGATACATATATGGTACACCTAAAAGTACTTTGAAGTACCTTTTTCGATCTGAAGTATCCTGGGGTTTATAGAGAGCCCTCAAAGTACCCTATAGGGTACTCTAGAATACCGAAGGGTACTTTAGAGTACCTTTTGCATTCAAATACCCTATGGTACTATAAAAGAACCTCTCAAAACCACCTTATTTCTGTTAGTGTAGATCAAAAGAATGCACACATGCCATTTCTGTTCCTATTATTTTCATCGATCAAGGGCACAACATGCAATAGGTTTTATTTAGAATTTTCGGAATCCCTTTGTTAAGCCATTTTTAACTCCATTGATCTACTTTAATTCAGGCAGGAGAAGAGATCACGTTAATTTAGGTATTTCGTTCAAAACGCCTAAAAATCATGGCTGATATGATAGCAAACTTACGAAAATGGAAAGTCATCCTCGCAATTAATTTACTTAGCCAGTAAAAATGTCATGCCTTGTCTCGTTTTAGTGCAAAAGAAAGCAAGGAAAGTGGCCCCGTTAAGATTTGGGACCAAGAAATGAAACGATGTCGTGCTTTTCAACTTGGTTCCGGTTCTCAGAAGTTGGTTCCAAGGTCTGTCTCCAGAGGTGGCCCAAAGGTAAATGTCATTCATTTTCAAAGTCAATATAATTATTTTACTGCTAGCTTTATCAGAAAATGCTCCTGTAAAAGAGCTTACAGCTTCATACTCATTCAACAGATAAGAAAATCTTCAAATACTTCGTTGAATAGCCATGATCTTGTACCATATGATCTTGTAGTCCGCCTTCGACGGATCTTTCTTTGTGAAATAATTAGTGGTTGTTTATTTTCTCTACAAAGTTTCCATTGCTTAGTTTTGGATACAACAATTGCAAATTACGAAAGACAAAATACAATAAACAAGGGGCATACGACATAATTTGCTGCTTTTCAACTGTTGGTTATTAGTCATCATTCGTTTCGTTTTATCGATGAGACGAATTGTTTTCTTTATAATAATTTCGTTCACACTCACATCTAAATCAGAACCTCCAAAAAGATCTTGCCGGAATGTGCCAGACATAGGACAGTGCAGGAGTAAATGTTCCTTATCTTCATTGTCCTTTCCGCAGTCATAAATACGGCTTAAATAGTCAAACATATTGTACTAAAATAGAAAACCGAACCAGTTTATAACGATTGGAACACTTTCAAAGGGTTCTCTTACCTTTCAGGGGACATTATTGGTTGGCACACAAGACAGCGAAATTATTGAGATTAATGAGAAGTCCACCGCACAGCAGGTATTACTTTCAATTTCGTTGTTAAAAATACACAGAGGATTTTTGGCGTCAGACTTATTTGGTAAATTTGCTACTTTTGGTATCCTACCAACTGTAGCAAATAGCAGCGTTCTACCAAATACATATACATATATTTGTAATCGGAAGATGCCCTAGTGTGCGAAACTAGTCAGTTCTGGAAAAAAATAAAATGTGCAAAAGACCAAATCAATGCTGATGCAGGCGTAAAATAGGTAGGGCTACGCTGCCCAAGGAAGGCTTTCTACTTCACAAAGCACGACTACGCAAAAGATGGTGATGAGGAATTTCTTACCAAGATGCTGAGTTCAGCATATGGGTTTAATTTTGACAGTATTGCTTATTTTGCTTTGCATCTACATGGAATCTCATCACGGTATGAGATTATGTCACATGAGACGAATGCGGTCGCAAACAATAGAAATAGGAATGCGCGTATGCTGCGTATGCTGCGTATGCTGCGTATGCGTATGCGCGTACGCGAATGCTGCGTGCAGACTCGACTAGTTTACAAAAATCGAATTGAGTTGAATGGAAAATTGAAAATTCTCTCCCAGTAGAGTCTCCGCATCAAACCCACAAATCTATTCCAACGTCCCTGAGTCTGAGGAACCTTTTCTGATTGGTCAATTATTTCCCATCATTTAACACTGTTGACAACAACAAACAGACACAGCAGATAGTTAGAATCGGGCCTGCTTCGGTGCAGTTCAGATTTACAATATTCAACCAAAGTTCTACATAAACGGAAGCTTTAAATAAAGCAATGATGGGGCAGACAATTTACAACGAAGTCAGCTACGTGTGGAATGAAGAACTTTTTGAATAAGGACTTGCAATGGTAAACTGCCTCCATTCAATCGAATCATTGCATGAAGAATAAAAGATGAAGATGGAAAGAAAGTCCTTTGTGTTCCAGGCCATGCCAGTAGTTGCAGATGTTATTGCCCGTCTCGTCCCTCTTTCAAGCAACATTTTGGTCANGCTACGTGTGGAATGAAGAACTTTTTGAATAAGGACTTGCAATGGTAAACTGCCTCCATTCAATCGAATCATTGCATGAAGAATAAAAGATGAAGATGGAAAGAAAGTCCTTTGTGTTCCAGGCCATGCCAGTAGTTGCAGATGTTATTGCCCGTCTCGTCCCTCTTTCAAGCAACATTTTGGTCATAACACAACGATCAAATAGAAAGAATCAAGAAGATACTGCAGTGACTACAGCAACCATTTCATTTTTCATGGACAGGAAAAGTCTGTCCCCAAAGATATTAAAACTGGCGGAGTCTACAATGCAGTCACACTGGTAGAGAATTTTCAATTTTCTACTTAATTCGTTTCGACTTTTGTGAACCAGTCGGCATGCAGGCTAGAATGCGAGCCCCAATCAAATATGTGAATGACTGCGGAAATAGATTCGATCTCTTTTGTTCGCATTCTAATCTTTGAGTTCAATAGCTTCCGAGCTGAAAATGTTTTCTGTTTACATGGGCATTTGCGCTAATTTCAACTCGTGCTGAAATTTCAGTTCGGGTTGAGTTGCCGTGTTGAGTTGAGCTCGTGTTAAGTTTCAACTCGACCTCCTTCATGTAAACACGACGAGGGTTTACACCGTCAACTGAGTTGAAACTCAGCACATCTTGAACTCCGGCCGGGCTGAAATTTCTCAAGTAAAGAGCCTCTTATTCTGATATCGCCCTTGTTGCATTTGAAAACAAGTATCGTTGTTTTAGGTCATCATGCATGGTCACCGTGAAGGAGACATGTGGGGTTTAGCCGCGCATCCAGCGAAGGACATATTTGTTAGTGGAAGTGATGATGGTACAGTGAGAGTATGGGATGTCACTAGCAAGGTACGTTTATATATACATGGGATGTCACTACCAAGGTACGTTTATATCTACAGAGCGTCCCAAAAAACTATACACGAGTTTGAAAAATTCTGACGCCACAAAAGGGTGAACCCAATCACCCACAAAATATTTTGCGGTACCCCTCATTTGGCTAAATTCAATTTTGGTACTTTTCTGACCATTATCGGCAACTTGGTTCCAGAGGTATGAATCAACTTACGTAAAATTTGCTGTTAGGCCCAAAACAGAACCCTCATAAGACCCCTGAAGATGACGACAAACTCTTAAGCATGGCAACCCTCGATACTCCCAGCAAACAATTTACTTTTGATTTTAATTGAGCCAAGAGCAAGACAAACTAAAACACAGACTTTCTTGAAAAATGAAAGTGAAGGTGAAGTTGCGATTTTAGCACCAAGCGCTGGGATCGCGGAAATATAATAGGCCTAACCGATACCGTAACCCCTCCCTTGTGATGACGCTCAAGTGATGGGGCTCTACCTGGCATTGTACCCTGTCCGCCTGACAATGCCAGAGGATTACACCACTGCTCCACAATACCTTCAATCAAATTATGTCACTGCTCGTCATTGATCGACGGGACTCATTATCTTTACTGCAATGAAGTAGCTATTGACACAATTATAATTTTAATTTAATTCAAAAGCAAAATAATATGCTTGTGTCATGTGAGTGTATTTTCTTGGTTCATGATCAATGAAGTCACAAGGGAACGTGCTGGGCTGTTGCGGAGAGCCATACACCTGCCTTCCTCCAGCTCTTCGATAAAATTAGATAAAGGTACAACTCCACTACAGCAAGGGAATTAGGCAGAGAGAATTTTGAGAGAATACGTAGGCAGAGAGAATTTTGGAACATTCTGTATTGATACTTATTTGGCAATGACTTTGTGAGCAATAGAAAAAAAGGNTGTGTCGAATTTAGTATTGGACTCGTAAAAATATATGTTTAATCGGCTAAATATGGGGCAAAAGAACTGAAAAGCTATCATCTATATCCTGGTCATTTGATTTTGTGAATAAGCCCCCTCTCTAATAAGCCCCCCCCCCACTCTGGAGTGTCCGAAACGGGGGCTTGATAGAGCTCTTACGGTACTTCACATGAGTTGAAATGAGTAAACAAGATCTTAGCCAATTTTTCCAAACTATTTGCTGGTGAGAAACATTGTTTATTCTTTTGTGTTTGAGAACGTTTTAAGGTTTCATATTTGTTTTCTTTATAGACAATGGCCAAAATGGCGTCACTTGGAGGTCCAGTGCGATCGGTTGCATATTCCCCAGATGGTGAGAAGATTGCTGTAGGAATGAAAAATGGAGAGTTTATTATCCTTAATGCAAGCTCTTTGCAAGTTCTTGGTAAAAAGAGAGACAGACATCAGGCAATTCATGATCTCAGGTTTGCTTGTCTCGAAGCTTCTTTTCATATTGGTATTTCTATGACTAAGTAAACAAACCTCAAATATCTCACAATTGCTACATATTTCTTTGGCGAGAAGTTGAATAATATAATTTTAATCCCAACACAGGTTGGAGTAGAGTAGTAACTATTTACGTTTTATATATCTACCTGAAAGGAAAAATGTAACGAGTATAAATAGTTTGTCAAGAATTGGTAACAGTCTTCTTCTTGACATATAGATCTATTTGATAATCTTATCAGCTTTACATGTAGCTCGCATTATTCAGTTTAGTTGCACAGTAATGCAGAAATGTTTCAACACTACTGCGGAGAGTGTTCAATACTATGGAAGATCCCTCCACGTTACAGATAGTATAAGAACTTCTTTCAAAAGACCCTGCCTAAGGGCCTATCCATCGTTTCCTTGCCAAAAAGAGACAATTGGCCTATTGTTTTAAATTGAAATGCATGGCACGTTAAAAAGGCCCTAGGTATTATTCTTTCACTAGGTATCCCTGCACATGATCAAACTTGATTCACAAAACAGCGTGACAGTAATGCACAGCCGTTCTCTGAGTGTCAATTTATCGCCTTACTGCTTCTGGAATTTTTGTATTTTTAACATAAAATTTTACAAAGACGAATTACCAAAGACATTACTTACGAACTAAATAGCAACGACAATACTCCGACGATACCCCGACGAGCAAAATATCATGGCTACCCCAAGACCATTACATAAAGAACTTACGACCAACTAGGCTACAACTGGATTTAAGACTACAAAATCTACACAGTAGATATGAATACGACACACAATTAGAAACTAAAAATAACTATTTTATTAGAATCTGTCTAACATTAGATGTCTGGTCAGGGTTGCCACAGCTCTGAATAATTTCACGAACAAAACTCTTTGTTGTTTGGTCGTGGATAATAAATACGCTTGACATGTAATCTGAAAAGAATTTACAAACAAACAAACAAACAAACAAGCAAACGAAACAGAGCTCTTGGAAGTTGTTTTGCTTAGAGCCATACGATTTGCTTTCTAGGTTCAGCCCCGATGGAGAAATCCTAGCTGTTGGCTCTGATGATAATACCGTGGATTTCTACAACAGCAAATCGGGAGGATCCCTTGCTAGAATTGGTTATTGTAAAGGAATTCCAAGCTTTGTAATTCAAATGGATTTCTCGGCTGATGGCAAATTCATCCAGGTAGGATTCTATTGCTAAAATCGATTTTTGCTGGGGACAATGATAGTTTTTGTACAACAATATACTTTTGTGACTTGGCATAGATTTACGAGTATATCATCTGGTTCAAGAACAGTTTTTGCTCTATTTGCATACAAACCCCAAGCCTCATTTGCCACTATTTCTGGATCTAAAAGATGGCAATTTTTTTGTAAAGCAATATTTACAGGTCTAACTTCAACTTCTAACGACATATAAACATTTAGCTTTGATCACAATATCATTTAACTCAGTGGTTAGCAAAATGTTAACCATTTTCTTGAACTTTCTGTTTTGTTCGTGTGAAGGTAGCAACTGGCGCGTACGAGAGGATTGTGTTTTCGGTGCCAGGCGGCAACCATATAACAGCACAAGACCAGATTGACTCGATTACTTGGGATACATGGACAAGGTAAGGATCTCGGTCACCAATTCAATTTCTATTCTCAAAGTTAGATGGTTTGTGATTGATTCCTTTACTCAGAATTAAACGTTAGTAAATTGCTGGATCCATGCATATNACGACATATAAACATTTAGCTTTAATCACAATATCATAACTCAGTGGTTAGCAAAATGTTAACCATTTTCGTGAACTTTCTGTTTTGTTCGTGTGAAGGTAGCAACTGGCGCGTACGAGAGGATTGTGTTTTCGGTGCCAGGCGGCAACCATATAACAGCACAAGACCAGATTGACTCGATTACTTGGGATACATGGACAAGGTAAGGATCTCGGTCACCAATTCAATTTCTATTCTCAAAGTTAGATGGTTTGTGATTGATTCCTTTACTCAGAATTAAACGTTAGTAAATTGCTGGGTCCGTGCATATGCCTAAACTCGTATGTCATACAATAAAAACCCGTACATAAGAACCTAAGATTTTGAACTCAGCCTGTTTAGGTTCTTATGCAATGAGGCACATCCAGTAATCAGGGTGTAGGTTCTTAACAAAGGGAATTATGTGAATCTAAATCTTAGCCAAATATATTTACACTCTTGGCCCGAGCTTACCCAGTTTACCACTGCAGGCCTTGCCTATCACAGTTCTGTAAGTAATGTTTAGGAGTTCACGAAAGGGGTTAATTGGGAAACAGATTGCATTTATTTCCCAATGAATGAATCAGACGCTTTATTAAGAACCTAGTTAAGATATCAGCCTGAAATGGTTCTTATTCATTGGGTACAAAATATATTATTTCAGGCTGTAGGTTCTTAATAGATAAAGGTTCTTATGTGCGGGTTTTTACTGTATTATATCTATGGTGTGAATGAAGATAAAGTGCGCGGCTTTGAAAAAATACTGCTCCCAGAATATCAAAGCGATGATGTTGAAAATTGCATTGTTTCATAGCCAATATATTCAATTCCATTTAGAAATGTACCCGGCTTGATTCCTTCCCGTGGCTATGGGAGATTTCCTGCAGAAAGCCCCCTTCCAAAACTTGCAAAATGCGAGTGAAAATAACAACTAACATTTCGTCGGTTTTCATTCATCACTAAGGACAATAACATTTATACTTATTGGCACATGTTATTCCTCCTGGGAGAATAGAATCCCCTTAACTAAATTTTCTTATGCTAATGGAACAGACTGGTTTGTCCTCCAAGAGGAAAACACGTGCTAAAGCAAAGGAAGTCATTGCTGTAAGGCAGCAATCATTGAGGAATTTGGTCGCGATTTTAGGCCACTTTCGAAGGGGACAGTAGCCTATCAGACACCATGTGTTTCGTTTGACTCAACCGGTATATGTAAAGCCATGACATGTCGTATGTCGTTACCTTGCGTACTCGCGTAACAAAGAGGCAGTTTCAACTAAAACCTTAAAAAATGTCAGCCTCCTCGAGGTTTTTGTTCAAACGGTGCTATTCGTCGAATTTCATGTTTAAGGTTCCTATAAAGCTAGGTTCTTTTATGTGGGATTCTACTGTATTCACATTTTCTCTACATTTTTAAAATGGTTGACAGTGCTGTCTTACAGATAACCAACATTATTAACCCACATGAAATTGTAGACAAACTGTAGATGAAACGCTAGAAATGCTCTTTTAATTAATCAATTTTGACATTCCCAGGAAAAAATTAGAAGCGCTGTTTTGAAGCAACAACTTATTTTGCCTTTCCTCTGCCATACCCAAACTCTAAGTTAAGCCTGACTTATATTTGCAACTGTGTAAGAAAATAAAGCTACCGCTCCTCCACATGAACCACACAAGCGGGGCACGATTTTTTTACTCCCTGTATACAATTTGATAACCTTACATCTTTTTCAGTATGCTTGGCAGAGAAGTAATGGGCATTTGGCCCAAAAATGCTGACAAAGGAGACATAAATTGTACTGACCTGTCTCATCATGGATCAACTTTGGCTATTGGTGATGATTTTGGTTATGTAAAGCTCTACAAGTTTCCATGTTTTGATAAGTCTGTGAGTAACCTTTTTCATTCTACGTTCTTGCTTGCATGTAAATTGCTTGCATTTCATAGAATTGTTATTTCTTTGGCTTGGGGGGGGGGGTAAAGTATTCACTTTCGCGTATAACTGCGATGCAGTAATGAAAATATTTGCATTATTGAGGGTGTTGTGGTATAATCATCTGACTTTGCAGCCAGAACAGTAAGGTGAACAGGCCTCGATCCCAGGTAGGTTCTCACCACTTGGGTGTCACGACAGGGGGTCGCGGGCTGGATTAGGTCTTCTCTACTTTTGCTATCCCAGCGTTTGGCACTAAAACCGCAACTGCACCTTCAACTAAGAGGTACTTTAAACCATCTCCATTCTGTCTAAGTCTGCGTAGCCCCTTTGAATTATTCTAGCCCCATAGGTAATGATTACTGTCCCTAATGGTATTTGTGTTTCAAGGAAGGCCATATGTTTCTTAAGTCCTCTTGAATTCCAGAACCATTTCATCACCAGATCTTTGAAAATTAAAAAGTACATTCTTGAAGTAGAGTAGTTTGTTGCGGTCAGCTTAATATTCTTGGGACCAGAGGAATGCCAGTTCTGTTGCTAAAGCTAGAAATTGGAACAAAATGGTGACATCACGATGTATGATGGTCAAAACGTCATTTTATTAACTTTAATTTGCATGATTAATACAAATATCATTCATTTGTCGTTTTAGTCAAAAGGAAAGAAATTCGTTGGCCATTCAGCCCATGTGACTAAAGTTCGTTTCTCTCATGATGATAAATTCTTGTTCAGCAGTGGCGGAGACGATTGTTGGTAAGATCTTTTTGTCATTCTTATTAATTTTGACAATTACATACCAGTATTAGAGAATGCGTAGTGAGAATAGACGATTTCGCTAAAGGTTGCGGCGGGGAATTTTTTGCCAAGGTCCATTGCGTTCTAATTAAGATTCTTTGACGATTCTATAGGAATTCGATTAAAGAACGCAGGTAAAAACTTCCTCGCCGCCATCTTTAGCGCAATCGTTTATTGGGTTTGAGAGGCTAATTGCCAAGCCATAATGAAAACCCCTACCGGGTGAGGTGAGGGAAGTGAACAATCCCCGTTAGAGAGGTCACTGCTCCCCGGGTATCAAGGCAATGACATTAGTAAGTATATTATTCAATAGAAGACATGTTCAAATGAATTCTATAATTTACCTGACTGTAATAGGCTGCTCCGTTCTGAAATTATGCGCGATTTTCTCAAGAAAGCCCATTCAAGAAACCTTCAAGACAGACCTAAAATCGCCACGAAATTGTCTACCCTACAGGAATCACTTTACCTGCTTCAGCACGCGTTATCCCTTCAGGAGGATGAAAGTGTCGTTTCTGGGTGCATAACAACATCATTTCGGGCACTTCCATACTCCCAAGAGGACAAAACTTGCTGAAACGCGTTTAAGTCATTGCTGTAAGGCAGAAATATTAGGAAAATTTGATGGGGATTTCAGGCCTTTTTTGAAGGTTTCTCGAAGGGGCTTTCTCGAGAAAATCGCTCATAATTTCAGAACGGACTGCCCCATTTCAATCAGGTAAACTTTAAAATGAATTTCAACATTCCCACCATTTAATGATATATTTGCGAATATTATATTCTTGGTATCCAGGGAGCGGTAACCTCATATACGGGGATTGTTTATGTTCTATACCTGGTAGCTTTTGAAGACTTTCGATGGATTTTCGATTTGCCTGATTTCACTAAATCTTTACGTTTGCCGATTTCTGATATCGATAAAAAAGCAAAAAGTACTTTGAAGAGCTGGCTGGAAATTTAGCTGTTGAAAAGCGTTTGAATCAGTCCTTTCGGTTGCTTACTTAATTTGAGATTACAGCTTCCCTTGGTTCGATTTATTCCGGGTTGCCTGATATTTGAAAGCCATTTGATCGAGACATGTTGTGCTAGATAAAGTGTTTCAATCTTTTTCACCGCCTCTATGATTTATCATGGGCTTGCATGGTCGGTGGGTTGATCTCCATCAGCTTGATGCCTTATGGGCCAAGGTGATTAAGATGTAGATGAGATACCTCCAGAAGAACTGTTTATAGTTAGACCAAATTGAATGTTTACAGTAAGATCAAATAACGTGTCCTTCCCCTCTGTGGCTGGTACATAATACCGGGTGCGTCAAAATAAACTATGCACGTTTGGCAGGCCACGATAAATCGCACACTGCACCGATTTTGAAGATTTATGACTTTTTCTTTAGCAGAAAGCCTGAATTAGATTCTAGGACATTTTGCAATTTTTTTGTTTTCATTTTTCAGAGCTAGACGCGAAGTTTCTTAAAATTTTTGTTTTCGAAAACACTGAAAACGATCTAAAAACGTTGATCAAATTTTCTAAAGAATTGTCCGTGGTGATTTTGGATTTAGAAATCGATTAACTGTAATAATTGTATCCATTAATTTGATCGATTAACTAATCGATTTTAACAATATCCGCTTTTATCTTTTCTTTTTCAGCGTGTTTGTATGGCGCTGCACTTGAAGCAGATGAAACTTGGACGAACCATGCAAACATTCTACAANAGCTTTAAAAACTGAAAAAGAAAAAAATTGCAAAAAAACCTAGAATCTATTTCAGGCTTTCTGCTAAAGATTAAGTCATGAATCTTCAAATCGGTCCAGTGTACGATTTATTGTGGCCTGACGAACGTGCATATTTTATTTTGGCGCACCGGTAGTTTATCTATTTTGTAGTTTTTTAATTTTTAGATCAATATAAAATATCGAATGGTCCTTCCGGTTGCAAATTGACGATAACAACATTGTTTTTATCTTTTCTTTTTCAGCGTGTTTGTATGGCGCTGCACTTGAAGCATATGAAACTTGGTCGAACCATGCAAACATTCTATACGTTACACAATTGCATAGATAATATTTTTGACGTAGTGATTTGCTGATATGCTAGCTCAATTCTTGTTGTTGTGAATTTTATCTTTATTTGGTGTTACTTATTTGTAATGGAATGACATGCAACGACAAACAAGATACCCTTCATGAAATTTGTCTCGTTTGATTCTCTTTACTTTTAATTCTAAAATTACAAAATAGCTTTGAGTACAGACAATTTTGAGAAAAAAGTGTTGTTTTGGGAAACAATCAATAGCAGACACGCTTTACGTTTTCAATTGAAATTCATTAAACTGTTCAATAAGGCGTTACCGTTGAAAAAAGCAAAATTATTGTCAAAGTTGTCGCACGTATTGCTTGTTAGCTTGTTATCACTGCAGGATATGTGGGATCAAATTACTTTCATTCCTCTATATCCGACAGGTGCGATAATGTTCTTGATATCAAACTTATTGAGCAATGGGTGATAAACATAAAAGGGTGCGGTGGCCCGTAATAATGCACTGTTCAAATGGGTTTTTGAAACTTCCTTGAAATATAAATAGAACGCAACATGTTTCTGATTACGATGTTTGGATTGTTTAGTGAATTGTTGCAAGGTACAAAATAAAGATTGAAAGTGAAAGGACACAATTTCTTATGTTATTTTGTTTATGCAAAGAATGACAAAAAGGGATTAAACCTTTTGAGCTAAAAACAGGGCAATCTTGTTTTTGTGGACGTTTTATGTGAAATGACAAATTGTATGATGTTAAAAATCACCCAAAGTATTTTTATTATGGCATTGCAAATCATATTTCCACAGTACCAGCAAGTGGAATAACTCGTTTGATTGTTGTTGCACATCACCTGTAGTATTTCTAGTATTGCGTCGCATGTTATTTTCTCGTAGCATTAGCAACTGGAATAACACTTTTCTTTGACTTTGGATCATTTGACACACGGAGTTTGAAGGACATTGAACTTTATATTCTTTTTGCTGTAGAAAATTTTGTACCACTATTTATGAATCTTTTGTCTTTGCGGAAATAAACTCGCTGCTATCGGTAGAGAAATAAAGTTAAAAATGTGGTTTTCTTTTCTGCCAATCTTTCAGTACCCTTGGTACCAGGAGTCTGGTACTCAGGACAATCTTTCAGATGCGCCTTTGCAGAATGATTAAAAGAAAATTGTTAAATCCATGGACCAGTTCAGGGGGAATACGAAGTTAAAAATTATATGGAATCCAAGAAAAAGGGTTTCCAGTGTTAATATTTTAATCATGTGACACATATGCCCATACACCGGGTGTCCCAAAATGATACATTATCGTTTGATTGCTCATATGTCCATAACCAATGAACCGATTTTCAAAAAACTTTATTTTACCTATTTGCCAAATGGCTAGATTGTATTCGATTGTATTCGAGTTGGTTGTGGTTTTATGCCTATTTTTTCACGTCAAAAAGAAGATTGATAGATCTGCTGAAATTCAAGCCTTAGATGGCATGAAAAAGAAACGGCCTACTTTTCCAGTCAACATTTTGGATGCGATACAAAAGGCTGAATTTATATTTCGTTCAAAGAATATATGTCGTTCAGACAAAACGAATTCAGTTAATACTGAATTCAGAGAATACGAATGCGGGTTCAGCCTTTTGTATCACATCCAAAATGTTGACTGGAAAATAAGCCGTTTCTTTCTCATGCCATCTGAGGCTTGAATTTAAGCAGGTTTATCGACATTCTTTTCGACATGAAAACGCCGTCGTAAACCACAACCAACATCTTCAAATACAATTTAGAAACAAAGTCTTTGAAAATCGGTTTATTGGTCGCGGACATGTAAGCAATCAAACAATAATACATCATTTTTGGACACCCGGCACCCGGTAGAATTTGGAGACATGTCATAAATAACATCTTTAAAAAAGCTTTAATTTCTGTCAGTCTTTAATCTCAACATATGATGATTCGATCTTCCTTGAGGAGTTACTTCATTTGACATACATGTTGTCTATACTTGCTGAAATCGGCAAATTTTAAAATTTACAACTTTATGTATGGAGTGTGCCAAAGCTAATCAAATAGTTGTTTATTATTTGGATTACAGAGCATATGTTTTCAAGATGCGCGCCAATCGATGTGGAGTTTCTCAAAATGTTTATACAGGTGGTAGATTGCAGTGGCGGTTGGTAAGGAAAATATTTGGCTGGGCAACGTTGGAACAATAAGGGGGTCTGGGGGCAAACATTTTTAGAGACCACGCCCTTCAAACGCTCGCAAAACGCTGGCAACGCCTTTTTCATACATTTTCTACAAACTTTCTGTAGAACTCTTGGCATACCTATGTTCGCTTTGCAATTGCTTACTGATGCCTCAAAAGATATTTTCTTGCCTTGATTGAGTTGCCTTAATTTTCTTTCTTTTTTTTATCTCAAATTTTGTAAACAATTTCATTTCTCCCTGACAAATGCAACAAATATTTTAAAACACAATAAAATAGACAGCAAAAAATTCTCGGCTTTTTCTGACAGATATTTCTAGTCGCAAACAACGTCCTGTGTCCAAGCACTCGCATGCACTCATGTATTGTATTTTTTCCTCGTGGGAGAATGGAATCGCTCTGAATTGTTTATTCGTAGCAGGAGCAAGACACGTGCTAAAGCGTACGAAAGTCATTACTGTAAGGCTGGTGTGAGGCAGAAATGTTAGGGAAATTTGTTCGTGATTTTGGGCACGTTTTGAAGGTTTCTTGAAGAGGATTTCTCGAAAAAGTCCCACATAATTTTCAATTTTAGTCAGGTAAATACAAAATGGATTTGAACATGTCTACCATTAAACTATATATTTGCCGATATGATTGATATCCAGGTCCAGGGAGCTAATACCTTTCAAATGGGGATTCTTTTTATTGACTCACCCGGTAGATATGCTAAGAAAGCTGGAACACCCTAACACCCAGCATCTCTTCCACAGCACTGTATACAAACATGGTTCTCAATCAGAGAATTGTTATACTTCTACTTCCTTGGCGGCGAAACGGGGCCTCAGACCGCGTTTACACTGTACCAGCATAGCTTTGATCAGTCACAACATTGTTTCGGTTCAAGAGCGTTTACACTCCTCCAGAACAAGGAACAAAAGTGTTACTGATTAGCAAGAACAGAAAAGAAGAAGCAGTTTTTTACGAATCCAAACCTAAACCAATACAGTGTAAACAGGGTCTAAGTTCCCGTTTGTTGTATTTTTCACAAAGTTTGATTGGGCCACTCTTTGGAAGGAAGTGTGTGAACATTTTTCATTTCAGCCAATCAAGATTTGTTGCCTTTGTTCTCCAAGACAGAAGCTTTAATTTGTTCACTCATTCCCAAAAAGAAACTTCACCATCCCAAGAGCAAGATGCAAGAACACTTGGTAAAGTAGGATGAAAAGCAACGTCCATACAAGCACTTGAATATGCTGGTAAATCTTTAATCAATCTAGCAGTCCTGTAATCATAAGCATGTATCTGTCCTTCTATGTCACCACTGATGACGTAATTACCATCAGGACTTATGCAGAAACGGATATTGAAGCCTGCAGTCTGTGAAGAGAAAACAAGGTAAATTGATACAGTGGGGCATCAATGGATAAAATCATGGGTAGTTAGATGCTACAGTTGTGCTTGATAGCCGCAGCTGAATGTTTATGTGGAGGAGACATTCCTAAATTCGAAGGTAGCGACTTTTCGAAGCCTCCTCCGCAAACGATATAAATTTTCCTTCGCAGAAGAATGCAAGGTAAAGAATAACTGTGGTGTCTGGCTACCCATGGCGGTGGTGGAAAAATATTTGCCTTCCTGCGAAGGGATGTTAAACCAGGATTCTTCCTTCTATTGTTTTATCAATTTTCTGTAGTCCTAGATTTCATTGCAGTCGATAATCCACTAGGAACTGAAATTATTTTCAAAGCTTCCTTAAATCACAAAACTGTAAATGAAAAGAGCAGAATCCAAACATTGATATTCTTCTATTCTTTCCTTCATTCAGTCCATCCGTTCTCTTTATGTCTTCAATTCTTGTTTTCTTTGTCATCATATCTTCCTTCCACCCTTTTTTTATTTTCTCTCCTTTTTCTTTCCATCTTTTTTTACAACCTTTTTCATTTCATTTCTTCATTCCTCACTTCATCATTTCCTTTCTTTTCCTTCCCTTTATTCCGCTTCCCCTCTTTCCTTCCCTTTTCTTCCTTCCAGACAAACAAGTCACAAATAAGTTACCTAATTGCTCTAACTATAAATAAAACAACTTTAAACCACAAGAAAAATAAACAAGCTACCCTCTACAATTTCTCTTTTAGCTTCAATTTCTCTTCAACTTCAATTTAGCTTCAATTAACAATTTCTCTTTTATGCTGAAGGGATACAATGTACAAAGTACTTAGAATGAAATTAGAATGAAAATGAATATACACAGCATATTAATTCGCTGCGGTTAGATAAGATTCTTACCTGATGTCCTTCATATCTCTTATATTTGTTCAATTTGTAGGGCGATGAATTCGAGAATATCGTGATATATCCAGAGCCAAATTGTGCTAAGAAACATTGATCAATTGGATGATTCTGTAAACATGAGCAACCAAACGCTTCCTGCAAATAAAGCAAAAAATTTGTAAGATGCATCAAAGTTGACCTGAATCGAAAATTTTTCGTGATTCACACAACATTTGTTCTATTTTCTCTTTAAATTTTTTTGATATCTCATTTTGTTTCTGAATTATCCGTCGAATTTAAGTACCAGCGGATGACGTAATTTCATTTGTAAAATACCCAGGCTAATATATGGAAATACAGCCGTATCTTATCTTTAAAAGTATTTTTATCATGAGTGGGCTACCACAATTCGAGAATTAAAATGTGCCCCTGCCTGGGATCGAACCCGGGGTCTTCGTGTCAAAAGTTTCTCCAAGAAACAAGAAGACCCATATTTCACCGTGTCAGCTGATGCCGAATGATTCTATATTATCTTTAAAAGGATACAGTTGCAAGAATCATTTCAGCTGAGCGGCTGAGCTAAATTACTCTGATAACAATTGTCGTCTGCCAATCCTACAAAATAGTAGACAACTCGAAAATGAAACAAGGTATCAAAAATGTTAAACGAAACCTCTTTTCATTCAACAGTGCTATTCGTGTTCATATATGAAAATGTTTGATTCAGATCACCTTTAAATTTCGAAACGACACTAATAGTAGAAGCGAACTTTAACGAAATCAAAATAATATTCTCTGTGTGATATATTTTCAAATGTGTGCAATTATGTCTAGTGAATCCGATACAACATCAAAATACAACCAACAGATGCCGATATTAACGGCAAGCACTGAAGCAAACAAAGAATTTCGAAGCCTATTTCAGTACTTTTTCCTGTATGTTCAGAAAATTTTCAAAAAGTGTCATCTATGTTGGTTTCAAGCAAGATCAGGTTTTACGCACGAATGCGAATATTCGTGAAATTTAGGTACATTTTGTTCAAATCTTAAAGCAATGCATTCCGTTAAATAGTGCCTTTCAATTCTCTAAGCCAAAAAAACAATATTCAGTTGTTTTGATTGTGGACTTAAAAATTCAATGGTGAAAGTGAAGGTGAAGTAGTCGCAGAAGTAGAATAGACCTAATTGAGTCCGGAAACCCTTGTCATGACGCTCAAAGTGATGGGCCTCTACCTGGAATCGAACCTCGTCCACCTGACTGCTCTGGCTCCAATGTCAGAGGATAACTCAACTGCGCCACAACACCTTCGTTCATCATAGAATGAAATGGAATACTTGCATTAAAGGGATGGATGGGTATAAGCCTGTTCAAATCGATGGCCCACACATGCTGTCAGTCAACAATTTTCTCCAGATTTTCTAATTTTCTAATTTCTAATTTTCTAGATTTTCTCCAAAATCTATGAAAAAATTTTGAAAAATCAACTTATCCCATACCTAGATGAAACACTTTCCCTTTTCATTGCTGCTTACAGAAAATCATATGGCACACAACATGTCCTAATAAGAATGCTTGAAGAATGGAGATTTAAGCTCGATAACGATAATATTGTAGGGGCTGTCCTTATGGATTTGTCAAAAGCATTTGATTGTATTCCACACGATTTACTCATAGCCAAACTACATGCCTATGGCTTAGATGAAAATGCTCTCGTCCTTATTTACTCTTACCTAAAACGGCGGAAACAGTCTGTGAGAATCAATAATACGTATAGTTCTTTTCAAACTATTTTATCAGGTGTTCCTCAAGGCTCTGTTTTGGGCCCCATTTTATTCAATTTTTATATAAACGATCTTTTTCTGTTTATCAAACGAGCGACGTTACATAATTATGCTGATGATAACACTCTAGCTTATTTTTCCAAGACTCTACCAAATTTGATTGAGGTGCTGGAAGAAGAAGCTGGAGTTGCTTTGACTTGGCTAAAACAAAATCAAATGATAGCTAATGCAGACAAATTCCATGCACTTGTTATTAGAAAGGATCGAACGAATACAAGTGGAGAAAATTTCAACATCCAAGGAAAAATAATCAAATCGGAAGAAACGGTTAAATTGCTAGGTATTCAACTAGATCATAAACTGAACTTTGAACAGCATATCTCTGAAATTTGCAGAAAAGCCGCATCACAACTCAATGTTTTAAAAAGACTGAAACAATATATTGGCTTTAATGAAAAGAAGATTCTTGTCCAGAGCTTTGTATATTCAAATTTTGATTATTGCCCTCTAGTATGGTACTTCTCATCAGCTAAATCTGTACAAAAAATTGAGAAGATTCAAGAACGTGCCCTTAGATTTTTACACAATGATCACCTTAGTTCATATAGCGACTTACTTTCCAAATCAGATAGGTGTACTATGCATGTTTCCCGTCTAAGAGTTCTCTGCATAGAAGTTTTTAAGACTTTAAACAATTTAAATCCCTCTTTCATGCACGATATTTTCAAAATAAAATCTTCCAAGTACTCATTACGTAACTCCAATGACTTACAGCATTATAGACCAAATCAAGTCACCTTTGGGTCCAACAGCCTTCGATCATTGGGACCTCAGATCTGGAATACACTGCCAAATGAAATGAAATCAGCCGAAAACCTAAATAGTTTTAAAAATATGATAAAGAAGTGGGACGGCCCAGACTGCAAATGTAGTGCCTGTCAATATGTATCAATGAACTAGTTTTCTTTAGTTTTCTATATTTAGTTAGATTATCAAAATACTGTAAAAATATTTATTTATGTAATTATATATATCCATCGATTTAGATTAGTTTACTTTGTACATTTGTATATAGTAAGCTAGAGTATGTACATAATCGATGTAAAATAATTTGACAAACAAACAAACAAGCCAAAGAAACAATGCAATGTCTCGGTGTTTTTATTTGTTCTATTTATAGAGAAGCCTTTTGGCCATTGCACACTCGCTTTAACCTTTCGGTGAATCCTATAGGGGACAATTATCGTGCATTCTTCATTTGACAGAGGAAGACTATGAAGTTTGATACAACTTCAAAGATTAAGCGAAGTCTTTCATGAGGGAAATGTGCTTGTATAACGTTTGCTGTATTCTGCAATATTTTCCGCAAACAATGAATACATTTCTTTTATTCACTCAGTGGGGGCAGATATCGCCATCACACAATATGATCAAGTGCAAGATGAAAAATTTCGAAGACAGCTCCATTTTACAGAAGACAGCTCCAAGAACTATGTCCACCAATAAACAGAAGAAAGAAAAATCCACGCACACTTCATTGTTCCCGATTTGCCACTCTTCCCAAAGCCGTTGTTCATGAACACAACTTTAATCCTGCCAATCTCGGAATTATGTATCACTTGAAATCGTATCAATGAAACACTTACTTGAGAAATCTGGTTTGATAAAACAGCCGTTGTTTCAAAATCCCATGCAATTATAGCTTTGTCTAGAGAATTCCTCTTCACGATTTCTGCAGCAGAAAAGAACGTTTTTCCATCAGGGTGAAACAGCAGATCTTGGATTTGCCCAAAAAACGTCTTGTAGTGATGTGTTTGCTAATGTATGAAAGAAAAAACAAATGTGTTAAATAACGGAAGTATTAATTATGGATATTTTGCCTGGGCATTTATCACAGCAAATCAGCAGTGAGCAGAACATCATTACACAAGATTGGAAAGAGATGAAACAGAATTTGGAATCATGCTTTGGTTGAAATCAGCCAATCTACAACAGTAAACTGCAACAGCAAAATTTCGATCAACTCATAGGCGAAAATACTCGGCAAATAAGTGTGTTAACCATGACCATATTTACGTTACGTACAAAATTGAATATAAACAACAAGAAAATACGAAAATGAATAATGGAGACGTTGATGGCGAGGATCACAATTAATCTCATCACTGTAAGCAAGAAATAAAACAGACATTTGATCGAGCTTTTAGGCCTGTTTTGAAAGCTTCTTCGAAGGGCTTCCTCCAGAAAATCTCTCATAGTTTCAGTACGAAGAGGCCGATTTAAAGAACGCCGGTCAACCAGCATCCTCTGCGTGCGTCGCATTTCGACTGCGGCAGCCATTTTCATATGACATCATGTACATAGCAGTGCTCTGCAAAGCGCGACCGCAAAGGATGCTGGTTGACCGGCGTTTTTTAAGTCAGGTAAATTTCAAACTTATTCGAACATATCCTATATTAGTGTGTTGATATGAATGCAGGGAGCAATCGCCTTTCAAACAAAGATTATTTATCTTTATTCAACAGGTCTGTCGACAGAGGTTTGTTGTTGGGATCATAGAAATTGAATTTTACTCTGAAAAATAAGACACCAATAACAGATTCTGGTGCTCAATTGTGAAAATTGAAATGCGAAATAAGAAACTAAGGACTGATAATTATGCAAGTTTGAACGTAAATACCTTTCCGGATCTTGAATCTGTCGTAAAAATGCCATCAGAAGAAGTACCACTTAAGAAAACATCAGATGAATCTGGATGATAGGCAACGGATGTCACAAAATCATTCTGCTTGAAACAACTCGTTTCTTTTCCTGCAATTTAAAAATAAGACGGCAAGGTTATTCTAAATTCCTTCTATTAGCTACCGGGTGTCCCATAAAAAGTACTCCTGTTTGAAAAATCACCAACAATTGATTATCAAACCTTTGATAAAATTTTCTTTTTTCGACTTGTTTTGTCAAAGACCCAACAATATTCATAGATGATAAAATGTTTGCCTTTGATACAGCAAGGTAGAGAAATCATACGTTGAAAAACCTCATTTTGAGCTATATTTTTGAAGCAAAATACACAGTCTTGCGTAAGAGTCAAATTTTTCAGATTTTTTATCATTATTGAAGTCTCCAATGATAGTGCGCATTTCTTTCTGTAATTTATGACCAAACTAGAAGCGTTACAGGCACAAAGAAATTGATCTGGCAATCATCAATGCTTTTTTGCAGTATGACTCAAAACCAGGTAGCCCTAAAAAGAGCTAAATTCGCTAATTCTAAAACCAATCACAAGAATAACTACCTATATATTGGATAATAATTAGGTCCTTGATCTACTTGACAAAAAAAGCAAATCGAAGATCGGCTATGTAATCAAATTTTGGTGATTTTTCAAACGGGAGTACTTTTTTTGGGACACTCGGTAGTATAGGGCTTCCTGATCAGGAAATGCAACAGAACGGGATAGCTCACGGGTATGATGAAGGTGTTTTTAAGGATAGGATTCGTACATTTTTGCTGCAAACCAAATAATGGCATTCTAACAATATACATTCATGAATATTCGCCATTAGTTGTTAGTTTTGTCTGCTGCCAAGCTACCTGCTGTTTGTACGAGGTGAAGCCTCGTTCACACGGCTCCGTTTTTGCACCAACATGGAGAGAAAAACATCCGTCCTCGTGAAAGTATCCACTGAGCCTCGAGAAAGCAGCACAAAAACGGAGGTTTTCAAAAATGCTACCAAAAGTGAAGATCAACAAACACGGAGGCTTTGAAAACGCACTGGATCAATGTGAACGCACGAAAACGGATGTTTGAACACGCTGCAACATTTAGCGCTCAGTTTCACAAAACTGGGTGCAATGTGAACGCACCAAATGGATATTTTTGCCCCGCTTTTGTAAAAATATGGAAAAAGACCAAACAGCTGTTTTTCTATCCATTTTTTGTATAAACGAAGGGCACCAGGAGCACAAGGCACAAGGACATAGGAACAAGGGACAAGGAAAGGACATAGGAACAAGGGACACAAGGAGAGACATACTATTGTAGGAGCAACTAGATGATAAGGTGGTGGAGAACGAATTTAAACATTAAAGACAAATGACGGAGATATAAGGTGATTTAAATCAGGGGCCTGGGCAATCTAAATATAACCTATTGAATTCCATTGTATTTGATGATATCGAGAGATTAGCAAATCAATGAGACAAATGAAAGCACTAAGCCATCTTTTGTTCTATTTTTAAACAAGGCGCTATATATCCGTCATTTGTCTTTAATGGTAACATAGTTTAATCCGAAGAAACTGTGAAACTTTTAGGCGTCACTTTGGAATTTAGATTTCGACCAACATATTTCGAATCTTTGCAAAAAAGCTTTAACACAAATAAATTTTCTTAAAAGATTAAATTGCCAACGAATTGTTTGCATGCGAGTATTCACAACATTGAAACATTTTAAACCGTCACTCGCCTAGTGCCCACTGCAGATGGGATGGTCCCAACTGTAATCTATTTTGTTCATCACTGTTAGTTCTGTATATCCAACTTTGATTAGTTAAATTGTATATATTTGAGTAATGTATAAAATGTTAGCTATTCTGTAACTAATTGAATTGAAATAAAATTACAAGCAAACATGATTAAAGTCAATGAAAAACCCACCAGTCTCTACATCTGTAATCCTAGCATTCTTGTCATATCCTCCACTCAAGACACATGTGCCATCATTGTTCCATTTTGCATCCTTCACGGCACCATTATGCACTTCAAGCCTTTTGACAATGGTTGTTGACTCTCTGGACCATTTCCAAATCCCAATAGTGCTGTCCATACTTGCAGAAAGCAGTAAAGGAGACAAAGAGTTGTTCCATCTGATGCAATTTACAGCATTCTTGTGACCTTTGCTAGCACAGATGCAAACTTTTGGTAAGAACCTTTTTTGAGGGGCTGCATCCTTGAAGCAATCCTTTGGAGTAATTTTGACTTCATCGCTACCAATTTCACTTGTCACCCTGGGCATTTTACTTGGCAGACATTCTTTTGCATCAGAAATTGCATCCTCCCCATGTGTTGCTTTGGCTTCCTGCTTTCTCTGTCTCTTTGAAATGTACGGTCTAACACCAGCCATCAAACCTTAGAATCTGGGAAAACATTGTGCAGCATATTTTATGGTTATGAAATATTGAGAATCTAAATTACTCTAGAAGAGTAAAAAAACAACAATCGTATTTCATAAACTGCCAATACAAGATGCAGACATGCATGAGCGTAGGGGAAGATAGAATTTGAGGGGGGGGCTGCCCAACAAAATATCAATTGTTTACAAACATTTTGCCCGACTTAAGACGGATTTCTGCCCGATTATGGTCGATTTTTGCAAATTTCTCCAACGATAGGGGGGCTACAGTAATTTTGCAGAAGTTTTTCCCGCAATAACCCGAAATTCCCTGCAACAGGGGGCGAAGTGCTTCTGACAAGGGCGTTGTAGCCCCCTAGCCCTCCCCTGGCGCCATCTCTGATTGCTACACTCATGAACAAAATAAAGTAGTGTTAGCTGAAACCTTTTTTGGATTGAGGGGGCCAAAAGCCGGTTGGAAAGTTGAAGGGGGTCTGGGTTCTGAGTACCTCATTAACCCTATCTGTACTGGCTGATTTTTCAATAGTTTTGTACTGGGGGGGGGTGTTTTTCACCCCCCTCTTTCTCTCCAAAACTACTAGAGATATAGCAATAAGACTTACCCCTATTGTTCTTGAGACAATTGGCTATTCAAATATAACAATAGTAATTAATTAGCCACGTGATTCGTTGCCAGGCAACAAAAAAAACAAAGGAAAAATGGCAAATTACTCCCTTCTTAACAAAAAATTATGTTTGATTAACCACTCAACCGATTGTCTTCAAATTTGCTTCAAATAGTAAGAAACATGTTATAAATTGAGAAAACATACTTTTTAAAATTGCTTAGCCTCTACTTTTAGCACAATTTGCTTTCAATTAGCTTTTTGTTTCATGCGTTTATTTTCTTTGCAGTTTTTTGTAAGTCTTGTCTTTTTATCTAGTAATTATGGACTCAAAATCAATCAAATTGATAAGAGGAAGCAAATTAAACAAAATTTGTTTATATGTTACATTTCTTTATTAGGTCAATGACGTCATATATGTGAATGATGTCATAAATATTAAATTCTGCCGATATCAGCAAATATGAAAAATATATATTAGATGAAAGTACTCGTCAAAAGCAATCGAATGGTGCGTGTTTGAGATCAATCGGACATACGATACAAAAACTACGGACGTTTTAAGCTTTTTCTGTTGACTACTCTCCAAATATGGTATTACTGTGGTGACATGATCAGAGTTAGAACAATAGAATGTTAAAAATTTCATTGCCTATTAAACTTGACTAAAAGTCACAAAGACTCGTGGTTATAT
>REGL01000642.1:47459-57988 GCA_004194395.1 Aurelia aurita complex sp. Pacific | reverse complement strand
TCTAAGTGTCCATGAAGATTTGCAAGTGAAGGACACCTAGCAGAAACCCCTATATAAACTGTACCCTACCATTGATGCCCCAAATATGCAAAAGGAGCTGACTACGTAGTTTGCCATTCACTGATAGGCTACCAAAGTTATGGCATCATACCTGACTCACACTGGCTAATGCAGGTATGAGGAAATAGGCCCTATTGACGTCAAAGCATTATTGCTAAATTTAGGCCGACCTAGTATGACTGAAAGCCCAAGGTCCTCCAATATTCAACCTATACCCAACACTTGCTGATTTAGACTAACATTTAGTTTATTACCTAAATGTACACATAAACGGATTTTGTTTGTCTTTACAATATTGTATGAAACTTCCTGTAAACATGCAAATTTGCACAAACTCCATACAAACATTTTCAGCATGTATGTCATGCCCATGCATGCGCCACTTCGCTGTTGTTTCTTCTCCTGTTCTCGAGGATCAAGCTAAATGAATACGACATAAAACTGTTCCGTGTCGGTTTCTCTGCTCGAACGAACACTTCCACAAAAGTTCAAAGCAACGATTATCCCCCAAAAAGGAAACCTGTGATCATGTGCAGAAAGCATGTTTGGTTTTGTGGAAAGAATGTGGGCGGATAATAAGGCCACAATCCAAACAAGAATTAGCAAAGAAACAAAGAGATTGGGACATTCCATGTCAAATGCAACCACCTCAAAATATCAATGTTTTTGATTTTATTGAAAGTTTGTCAGCTTGTTTACCGTGTTGAGCTATGCATTTTGTGAAAAATTTGAAAGACTTACCAATCTCCAGTGGTTTCAGAATTATGGACCATTGAACTTTTGACCTTTGCGGTGAACTCAATTGACCCCAAATTTTGTAACTTCCCTAATATTTACCCCCAAAAACTTGTTCTTTATGTCATATGAAAGCTCTTGAGCTGTATAGACCATTGCAACCAAGAAAAAATCAATAAAACTTTGTTTTCGTGTAAATAAAAAAGTTTTTAAAGTTTGACCTTCGACCCCTGGTCAGTGGCAATTTCGAAAATCACGAAATTTTGTGGAAATGTTCATCTATCTATATTTATTAACCTGGGTGAATTTCAGAGGTTTGATTACAATGGAAACCTTGTGTTAGACTGGTTGCAGCTTGGAATCTTACTGATAGCCTCGTAATTTTCTTCCAAGGCTAGTATAAGGTCATAACAAGGTCATCCAAGTTTAGCCTTGTATTTTTGTACAGGAGGGTACCATTTTTGTAAAAATTAGTCTAGCCAATGGTACCATTTTGAATATGCTTGTGGCAGACCCTTACCCAAAATCTAGCCAAGAATCCCCCCCCCCCCCTATGGTTGATGCATATTGTATTATTTTTACTTAGGGAAGTTAAAAGAAAGGCCAAACACAAGAGATCTATGTCTTGTTCAAATCCTACCCTGACAACCCCCCCCCCCCTTATAGCTAGCCCAAGGATCAACAGAAATATCTTGCACAAATAAATGCCCAGAGGCAGGGGAAATCTTTTTAGCAAATGCCCAGGGCAGGGCACTAATGAGAACATGTCACTTTCCATTAACTGATACAAAAGATCCAATTGTCTTAAAATGCCTCTTGGCCAGGAAAAATTTGCAGTCAAATCAAATGCACTGCAGGCCATGAATATTCCTTGAGCAAATATCCTGAGATGTCCTAGGGGGATGCATCTGTATGATAGGACATTTTGTTTAATTGATAGGTAAATCTATTCAATGCAAAATGGCAGAAATCGTAGATACAAATGTCATGGATGGTGGAGTACATAATGACTGGCAAGCATTGAAGTCCAGCTGGAAGGGAAGAATGTCACATTTGTACTACAGTGATGTTATGAGTGACATCACATTTAAAGTGAAAGGTGAGAGGTTCAAAGCCCATAAGTTTGTCATGGCATCTGCAAGTTCTGTATTTTATGCCATGTTCTATGGTCCAGTTGCAGAGAGAAGATCTGAGATTGAAATAGTTGACTGTGGAGCTTCTGATTATTTTAGAGAGTTTCTAAAGTTTGTGTATACAGAAGAACTATCTTTGACATGGGAGAATCTATTTGCCATTGCATATCTGGCCAAGAAATATTATATTCCATCACTGATAAATGAGTGCTGTAAATTTCTGTTGGAATCGTTGACGATGGAAAATGTTCTTGGTGTTTTGAGCCTCTGTTTGGCTGCAGATCAGCAAGAAATGTCAACAGAGTGCTTGCGACTAATACGAGTTAGAATCAGAGAGCTGACAAGAACACAGGAATTCCTTGATTTGGATCAAGATGCACTGTCATCCATTTTATCACAAGACATTCTTGACATGAATGAGCATCACCTGTTCCGCGCAGTGGATAGGTGGTGCAAATATCAACTGGAGAAGAAAGGCATTGAAGTGAGCCAAGAAGCTAAAAGAAAAATCCTTGGGGAAGCTGTGAACATGATACGATTTCCAACTCTGCATAGGAAGGTCCTTGGAAATGATTGCTACCCTTCAGGATTGATAACAAAGGATCAGTTTGTGGACTTAGTTTGCATACGCACGTCAGGAGATTTTGACATGTTTGACAAAAGAAGAATGCCATTTAAAATTTCAAAACGCCAAAGCAGCAACTTTTGGGTTGACCCAAAAACAACAGCTACAACTCTTACAAAATCGTATGGGTCATGCATCCGAGTTAACAGAAAGGTATGGTTAAAAGGGGTAGCAGTCATTGGTGATTGTACTCGGACTCAAAAAGTAGAAGTCATCACCATCAAAGGAGGAGATGGAACATGCAGGATGTCAGATTTTGTCATCAAGGAAGTTACTGATAGTAAACCAGTGTTGTCCCATCTCATTTTCAAGAAATCAATTGAAATTCTGCCTGGTGTAGAATACAATGTTGTAGATCGCTATATTGCATCAAGAGAAACAGGCTGTTGGGATAATGCTTTAGGATACAGCTTTGGTGATACAGAGTGTGAATTTATAAAACCTACCCTTTGTAGATGCTGGGGTATAAACTGGCATAATTTCCCACGGTTCTTCTTTTCACAATATGATGGTGTTGAAATTCCAACAGAGGAGGTGCTTCTTGGAAGAACAAGGCACTGCAAATAACTGATGGTTTTTGTCATATTGGAAATTGAAAATAGGGATGGAGGAGTTAACATATCCTGGTTTTGCTCCCAGACTCAACATGTTTGACAGCAATTCACAAGGACTTTTTGCACTGTTCAATTTCTTGGGACACGAAAAATTGTAGAGACTTTTACGAAAACTTATTGTCTTAAACGCTACATTTCCAAAATGATTTCCATGAAAGTTATTGTGTGCGGGGGTAAAAGGGGCCATGACAAAAACTCAGACAGCTCAGAATGTTTGTCACAAGTTTTTNTAGTAAACCAGTGTTGTCCCATCTCATTTTCAAGAAATCAATTGAAATTCTGCCTGGTGTAGAATACAATGTTGTAGATCGCTATATTGCATCAAGAGAAACAGGCTGTTGGGATAATGCTTTAGGATACAGCTTTGGTGATACAGAGTATGAATTTATAAAACCTACCCTTTGTAGATGCTGGGGTATAAACTGGCATAATTTCCCACGGTTCTTCTTTTCACAATATGATGGTGTTGAAATTCCAACAGAGGAGGTGCTTCTTGGAGAACAAGGCACTGCAAATAACTGATGGTTTTTGTCATGTTGGAAATTAAAAATAGGGATGGAGGAGTTAACATATCCTGGTTTTGCACCCAGACTCAACATGTTTGACAGCAATTCACGAGGACTTTTTGCACTGTTCAATTTCTTGGGACACAAGCAATTTCAAAGACTTTTACGAAAACTTGTTGTCTTAAACGCTACATTTCCAAAATGATTTCCATGCAACTTATTGTGTGTGGGGGTTAAAGGGGCCATGACAAAAACTCAGACAGCTCAGAATGTTTGGCACAAGTTTTTCCCAAACTTTGCTTGCCTGACTTTTGTATCCCTCTACCACAATTTTCTTCAGTTTGTTCACGTACATGTTGCATTAAAAATTTTAAATATAAACATGATACTTATAACACTACCTACAAAATACTCTCCAATACTATGGAGATGATGCCACAAATTGTGCCTTTTCATATTCCCCATCGTTTGGAGGTTGAGCAATACAATGGGAAAATGATATGGTCTAAAATGTTTTTGATGGGCACAGAAACTGTTCATTAATTGCGGGTTCAGAATCTGCATGGTTGATTAACTAAATTCAAGGGAAAATTTGAGACAAACAGCTTCTAAAAAGCTCAATTATGAGGTCATTGGATAGATGACATCATGAAAAACGTTTTTGTTTTTCAAAATTTATATATCATTCGAAATGTGTAATCAAATGCTGTCTAGTTACGGTACCTTTGAGAATGTTACACTTACACCCAAAGAGTTTTAGTGACATTAGTTCTAAAACTGACAGTTATTGATGTCATCAATAATGACATTTTCAGTCAAAATTCAAAAGATCTCCTTGGAAGTCTAATTTGAATCCACAAGGTGGATGTAGTACAAATCATGCATCAAATAAAACGTTTGGCAGGTTGCTACTGTACATAGTTAGAGGAAATTCCTTGTCTATTTTACAAAAAAGAAAATTCACAAAAAGACGACTATGCACTCAACCACTCAAGCACTTGTTGAAGTTTTGAACGAAATCTACTCTAATCTCGATGCTGGAAAATTCGTATTGGGAGTTTTTCCTGACCTCAAAAAAGGCTTTTGATACCATTAACCATAAAATCCTTACAAGCAAACTTGAGCATTATGGCTTTCCAGGACTAGTGAGCAAATGGTTCACTGGTTATGTTTCTAAAAGAAAGCAGTACATTTACATTAATGGTGAGAACTCCAAACTTGATGTTACCACCACTGCTCTCCCTCAGGGATCAGTACTAGGGCCATTACTCTTTACACTTCATGTTATGTTAATGATATGCAACATGCATCTAATCTGCAACCACGGCTATTTGCTGATGATAACAATATATTCACGGCTGATTCCAGTATTGCCCTTTTACAAAACACAAATCACGAGCTCCTTTACTTACACTTGATTCAAAAAGCCACCCACTTGAAACTAAGCCTAGACAAAAACAAAATACTGCATTTATTCTCCTTCAAAGAAATTACTACGATTGCGAAGTTTGAGTCAGTGAAGTGATAAAGACATACGAAAGCATCAAATATCTAGGTTTGATCATCGACGAGAAAGTTACTTGGGAAAAGCACATAGATGGGCTAGGGAACAAAATAGTTCAATATGCCTCCATTTTCCGCAAAGTCCACAACGTACTTCCCACCAATTGTTTGCAGCCTCTATTTAATACATTTGATGTTGTTGTAGATTTATTTTAATTCGATTTAACATGGTAGAACAATATATACACATATATACAATATATAAAATACATACATACAATACATATACAATATATACAATACATACATATCAAAATCGAATATGTAAACAGAAAACAAATTAAATATTTTTATAATTTTTATTGCACTGGCAAAACGGCAAAACTAAGTAAAAACGTTAAAGTGCAAATAAACCCAACATTTTTTATTTCATTTTCCGATAGAACTCATCAAGAAATGCTATTCTACCAAAAAAAAAATTCCAAAATCATTTTCCAAACTCGTTTTATAATAAATGCATTTTGTCGAGCTAGGACTGTGGACACTACCGGGCACCTACGGCCTGGGAACTAATGACGACTACTCAGGATGACAAATGATTGAACGAATCGATCGCTGTCATAAACCAGTTGTTATGAGGCGTTCATATCGAAGTTTTGACGAAGTCAAAGTTCCAATAAAATGCACCAAAAATGAGTTTGTTCGAGTCAAACCTCCTCACAGTCGTCTGTTGTAGGTTTCTCAGCAAGGATTGTTGGAAATGGTATGACGCCAACTTCATCTCTCGACCGCACAAGGTGTCCTTTCCTCATTGGCGAGCGACATTTTTCGTCCAGTAGAGATGACGTAATTCTCCTGGGTAACATTGACCTTTTGAATGGAACAGGGCCCCGGCCCAATTCATAATTTGCGAAGTTTTTTAAACTGCCATTAAATGTGTCCGATACTTGGCGTTGTTGTGTCTTACGTTGAAGAAAGTACCAAGGCAAGCTGGTTTAGGGGCAAATAAAAGAACTCGCATGCGTTTGCTTGTTGTTTTTGAACAATTTTACATTTGGATCTAAGCACGTGGTGATCTCAGGTCTCCTCATAAAAACCGGCTAAAAGAGTTTGGAAAGAGTAGATTCGGTGGTGATTTGACGCGATTGACATCCTATATCCTATTTGGCTCAATTTGCTTAAATTAGTTGTTTACTATGCATTTGACCTTTTCTTTGTGTGTATCGGATACATCGGGAAATAAACTTTGCAAAGTTTTTGCATAGTTTTTAAAAACTTTGCAAATTATCATAAGTCCCTACGAATGATATTGGTGACTGATCTTTTTATTTTTGACTATTTTGCTGTATGTTAGCTTCATTTCTAGTGCTATGCTATTCTTTTTTGCATTAATTTTATTACCGCATTATGCCGTTGTTGGTTTTGTATATATTTAGCAATAAGATTGTTGCTGTTTTCGCATTAATAGTTAGCATTATAATAATTTAGGTATTTAGATATTGTATTGAAATTGTTCTGTTTTGTTACGCACCCCAGACTCGATAAGCTTTGCTTCTCTGGGGCGTACGAAAGAGTATGTAGGTAGTTTTTGCCATGTTTTTTCATCAATCATCAATCATCATCATTCATCATACTGTATCTATGAAGGCTGAGGTGTACTAATCAATATAATTGTGACAACTGATCAATAGTAGCTCATAGTAAATTTCCGATATGTAATATCGGGGAGGGTACATGACTTGTGGATGGATAGGGGTCTGCCCCCCTGTTTTTTTAAAAGTACCCTCTTTTAGTTACTGAAACTTGCCTTGGTACTCATTTTTATGATGAATTTTAGCGGAGAACTGCCTATTTTTAACTATTTTGCGAATCTCAGCAAAACCCCATCAATGTTTGTGGAAAATCTGCCGAAAAAGGACCCTTGTTAGAGAATTTTGGGCCCAAAAACCCACCCATATGGGCGGCACATACCCATACCCTTAACATGTTATGTAAATGTATCCCCCCCCCAGGTATGTAATTCATGTCAGACCTCCTTAATCTGTGCGAGCGCCGCTCGCAGGCACAAAATGTTATCGATTTTCTGCAGGCACTTTCTGAATCGATGTTTTTCATTGACCTTATTATTTAATTGAATGTAGAAATTATTATCCTCAGCCTACGTATAGCTGCTGCGACAATGTCGGTTGAGTCAGTCATTGAATCCGTGGTCGCTATGAAGGCAGAAATGAAAAATACAGACCGTTGTGAGAGGAAAGAGCAGAACTCGAGATGATGATTTCTGTGAATGGTCCCAATTTAGAACTTTAGATATGTTTACTGAAGTGACCATACCAGAGTACTGGAAAGGCAAGAAAGATAATTTCTGGCAGTTGGTACGAAGATCATAAAACTTAAAAGATTTTACTGCATCAAAAGTCATCAGTTCTGAGATAAACACGCAATCAAAACTGCCATTCACGTCATGACTATCGTTTAATCTTCAGGATACTGACATCAAAAAATGAAGGACGAAATAACATAATGCAAGGATCATTGATGTGGGATTGATTTTGGGCTTATTTAACTTAAAAAAATGATAACTGCATGTAATGGCATGAAAAATGCGGAGAGCGATTCAAAATATACTATTATTGTTTAACATAACATAAGAAAAGGAATGAAATGATCCAGGTTTTCTCTTCTGGTGGATCAGGTTTTGTCAAGCAATCTTATTGGTATCTATGATTTTATCAAACAAAGACATTCAGTAAAATAGCTTTAACGCGTCACAATAAACTAAGTCGGCCATGTTTTCCATTTACAATTTCTGTTTCCACGGTAGCTGAGGATAGGGTTTCGCTTTTCTTTTCGTTAAACGTGTTATAAGGATTTGGACATTAAATTAGTTTTTTCTGAGTTCAAGGTGAAAAGGTCAGAAACATGTATGGCGTGCAAAATTCTTTCCCCAGCAAGCTCTGTTAAAATATATATGAGACTAAGTCAACATAGTGACTTTCAAGAAATCCAAATATAATTTCATACTCCGTCTTTTGACTGTGAGTTTTCCATTCTTATAAAACTTTGTAGCTAGCAATCATATTGAATATTGTATTTGCATGTGACAGACATATGTTAGTGTTTACAGTACTCACTCAGCATAACCAGTGACTAACTGAAAAGACGTACATGCCATTTATCGGTATCACTACAAATTACATCCGATTTTTACTTGCAGGCACATTTTGTACTTGGTTCTGCGCTCGCAGGCACAAAACGTTTTTAATGAGCCCTGTTCATGATATTGAAAAACCCCCGGAGAGCTTATTTGATTTCCAAGACTCAATAGGGGTCTTAAAAGAGAGAAGGGCTAAGGGGCCTATTAGAGAGGGGCTCACAAAGGGAAATGATGATGATGATGATTAGCTATTAGTTCTTTTATTCCATATTCTTGCGGAATCAACCTACTTTCTTTTGAGTCAAATACACTAATTTAACACAATTTTATCCCAAATAATTTCAAAATTAACATGCTTACTTGTTGAATGGAACATGTTTGTAACCTCTGGCTTTTGATGTAAATGGAGCAGCTTAATAGAGGGAGGATTATTTGAAATTGTGGCTTACAAGGGAGGAACTTATTAGAGAGGTGTTTGATTGAGAGGGGGCTAAATAGAGCTTTTTGCCATAAGTTAAATAAGCTGACAACACCAGAATTGGGCTTTAACTACCTAAACGAGCTGTCAAAATTGAATCTTGTACTATTGAATGTGTTGTGGTGTATTGAACCCTGCCTGCCTGTTCTGATTGCGAAGTCAGAGGATTACACCACTGCATCACAACACCTTCAATCCCAAGATAAATCTGATTCAGACAGGCCTCAAAACCTAAAATCAGTGTTGAGAAGTTTGATTGATTGGTTTCTTCGCTTTTTTGATAGCGACCTGTCTAAAAAAAATTTATTTTTCTCAGGGATGTAGGAAGCTGATCAAATTTGGGGCCATGACACTTCAAGGGCACTTTTCATTAAGCTAAAGGGGCACTTCCTGAAAAAAGGGCACTTCTTTGCTTATTACAAAACCTTGGGGGGAGCATGTGCCCCCGGTTCCTACATCTATTATTTCTCTGGATATTCAGTGGAAACATTTGGCACTTTGTATTTTCAACATAAATTCAGGACAAAATATTTTATCACCTAAGCAGTTTTACTGGCTGTATTTCCACAACTTGCTGCTATTGACGAGATTTCACCGTGCTGATAGTTAACTAATCAATTATGGAATTAAGTCTTAGAAAAAAGAGAATACACTTCTTTTATTTTTAAATAAAGATGGTCAAACTTTATGACCCATCATGAATAACTCATCAACCCATATTTACTATGATCAACCAAATAACCTATTTTAGGCCTATCACATCATCAAACCCTAACAGGGAATTTGATGAAACATGACAGACAAAACAAGCACCTCCAGACTCCAGAATGGAAGAGCAATGGTTACTAAAGCTTACAAAGTGCATATTTTTTTATTTATGAGGGGTGTTAATGTGTATTTAAAGCTAAAACTGTCTGAAATATTCCGCTACCTGATAAATCCCGCCAGTAAAACCCTACATATCGTGGGCGTAAAAATTGGCCTGAGAAGGAAACTGGCTTGAACACCCATCCACTTCAATATTTCAAAACTAGAGGTTGGGCCCGTCTTTAAGAACCTAAAAACACACACATTTTAGTTACATTTAATGCTACAAATGGCTCTGAATACGATAAATTACTTACCTGTTCGATTTGGTTCGAATAGCCTTCCCGCTCCGCCATTTGCATTTGTTCGTCCCATTCTTTCCCGCGTTTCATGTCAGCAATCAGCATATTTTGCAACCTTGTTTCCAGTCTCCAAATCTACCACCTTTACCACCTTCATAAAATATCTTAGGCAGAAAATTCCAAATTTTGATACTCCATTGTCTCTGCATCAGAAAAAACATCTGATCTAGCCAATGTAGAATCCCTTTGTCAGTTTAAAACAAAAATAAAAAGTTGGAACGGAGAAAATTGTCCATGTAAATTATGCCGCGTTTTTATTCCGAATTTGGGCTTTTTATGATGAATCTTTTACACTGTATACTTTTGATGATTTGTAAATATTTTATCCACTATTTTTCTTATGTAATTATTTGTATTTTAATGTTTTAAAGTTGGAATAAATTAGCTAATTACTTTTAGCTATCTTTTTGTCATTTGTAATCCAACAATAAAGAAATTGATAATAATAATAATAATAATGTAACACCAATCAACATTGATTGAGGTGGGGGGGGGGGGGAAGGGGGCTTCCATTCTCCGTAAAGGGTTGTGGGGCCTGGGCGGGCACGG
>REGL01000641.1:160509-174540 GCA_004194395.1 Aurelia aurita complex sp. Pacific | reverse complement strand
AATAGCTGAGCGTTAACGCTATTCTGAATTTTGCTGACAAACTGCTGACGGCCCTTTGTTATCGCACAATAGTGCTAAAGTCATTAGCAGTGAAGACCAAAGGCTTCTTAATCCTTGCATTATCCTTGGGAATTTCTTTGGTTTAATTTCAATAGCGATTAAATCACAACTTTTGTTTCATGATTGAAAAGAAGTTGATATTGGTCATGAGCGCGCTATTTATGCGGACTCAGTGCCTTTTACGGTAAACAATGTTTATTCATGTTCATGTTCATTCATTCAATTTAAATCACACTACCTACAATCAACTGATGCAACTACAAAACAAAATACAATATATAAATATAAAGGTATTACAATATACAAAAACATACAAATCTAGTAGGTAGTATAATTCGTTAAAGGAGGAGCTCTCTCAGTAGCTAAAGTAATCGAGGAGAGAGTCCCCCCTTGTTGTCGTGCTTAGTATATTCAAAAAAGTCTAAATTCATGAAAAACTAATTTTTGGCAAGATGGATTTTTTGAAAATGCAAAACTGTAAACGCTGTAATTAAGTGTAGAGATGGACTGACAAAGGCCTTATGCTAAGAAGTACGAAAGCATTTCAAATAGACAGGTAATTTTCCTGTAACCATCCAGCAACCCACCCAGCCCCCAACCCCTCAAAGCCAAAGGCCAGGCAGGCGGCCAGACAGCCACAGGAAACTCCCCGTCTGAAAGAAGTACTGTCACATGGAAGCCAGACAGAACAGAGCAAAGAGCCTGGTATGGACAGGAGAGATCTTGTGTACAGACTCATAAACAAACGAAACTAATTTAAGCTCAAAGAGATCATGAAGAGTTTCGCTTTTAAGAAACAACGAAGAGAGATTCGCTTTTACGACAGAAAACTTTTAAACATAGCCAGAAGAAAAATATTTTCTTATGTCTAGTTTTTAAGGCAGTTAGATGGCCATAAAGTTGCTGTAAAGAGATTTTACACGAACGATATTTTTACGGGCCCCTTCGAGGCCCGGACCCGGGACCTTTTACCCCCTTTACCCCCCTCTCGACGGTCCTGCTCTTAGGCCAACAGGAAAAGCAAAACAGAAAGTGAACTCGAGTATAAATGAGAGCAAATAACGCATCAATAAAGCAAAAGGTTCTTGAAATGCTTCACGGAAGAACTGCACTTGCTAGGCGCCTTGAATGAAAGGCTTGCATACGTCAGGAATAGTTACAATGACGCGCGGCAAGCAAGTCTTCGAGTCACAAAGTCCGAAATCTACACACTTGTTTGAAACATTTTTTCAATTCCCAATATCCATTAATTTACAATAGCTATCAAGTATAATTTGAAAGAAATGATAAAACAACCGAGAGTCTTTGTGTTAATAGAAATGAAATTAAACTTGCGCAATCATTAAATGACCGCTCGTGCGATAGATTTTACGTAATCCATTTCCAAATTCCCTAGTCATTTCGAAGAACACTCCCTTTGTTCTGCCAAGGTAAATCTGTAGGAAATTTGATCACTGTTTTTCGATCTTTTTGGGCATTCTGCATGCCAAAAAATTTGAGGAAATCGTTAATATATCGATAAATTGGCATCCGAAAAATGTACAAAAAATGACCCAGAATAATATAGGGTATTGACAAAAGATTAACGCAAAAATAACTAAAATTGGCCTAGTGTGTGATTTGTCCTGGCCTGTTGAAAGTGGGAACTTTTTTCCGGCTCACCCGGTATTATATCTAATGTCAGGGTAAAAACGGTAGCATTTTGAATTTTGATCATGTTGTTTAAAATTTCTTTTCTGGTGACCCTCAACCTATTTCAAAACATCTTTTTTTGTCAATAGAATTTAATTGAACATAAAACCACCATTATACACAGATACATGTACAAATAAAAACAGAACAATCCAGTGAAAGCAACTTGAAAATACCTCTCAGAATTAAAATACAGTTATATAGCTACAGAAAATATCCTGCATTAATACTGTGTACTTGATGCTAAAAATGTTCTGTAATTGTTCTTTCTTTCAAGCCTCTCAGAGATTTAGCAGCCAGGAGGCACTGGAGGCACTTGCCACTCTTTCATGAGATTTTACAACAAACAAATCTCATGAGAGTGCTTTATTATTTTAGGACGTACCTCTTTAGCTTAATGAAAAACTCCCTTGATGTGTTGTGCCCCCCAAGCTCGAGATGCATCCTACAGCCCTGCAACCTCTTATTTGTAACTGTTACATCTGCTGTATAGTCCAATCCTGTTGTATAAATCATCAAAGCTAGCCACGTTGGATGGGTCAAGGATATTCGGCCAAATTCTCACGGTATATGTTGTATGCATTGAAGGTGCATGGATCTGCAAGACAAAAACAATAAACCATTTTGCAAAGAATGGTCACCCCTTTCACATGAATCCCTTCTCAAGGATGCCAAGAATTGGTTGGACAAGGCAGAACAATAGAAAATAACATCTTCAGTTAATTTTTGAGATGACAGGGGGGGCAGTTATCCTTATGCCCCCTCTCCAGCATTCCTGACCCCCTTCATATAAAATGGAGTTAAAACTAGCATGCCACGTTGCCCTCAGCAATGCATCAAACAATTCACACATGTTTTTGCACCAAAAGGTAAATTGAGTAAATTTCTGACTGTTAATTTAAGGATTCGTCACTTCCTGTATTCTGGCTGGCCAGGCATAGACGTAAATAGCATAGCCGTCAAATCTTTTCTTTTGTCCAAAGCTCCCGTGGGGTTCTGACTCACGCTCTGATCAGATCGCATTTTCTCCTATGATTGACCAATCAGATGCCGTCGTTGTGCTTACTTCCGCGTTTTGCAGCAAAACTTAGGCCATTTTCGGCCGTTTTGACCACTCTCCGGAAAAAATCATTGCACGATCGGATAAATCGAATTTCGTCAAAATTTCAATTGGAGAAGATTCTCCATGCTTTGGACCATAAGTGTTTTCGGTATGGCTTTGCGATCACTAAAAATAGCAGAATTGTGGCATTTTTAAGCTCACTGCAGTCATTCATCGGTTACAGACTCTATGATTAGCAAAAAGAAGAGTAGAAAATTGAAAACCTGAAAAAGAACTAGTGCATACACATACCTCAGATGGATTTAATAACAAACATCCACTTTTTCTGCCGCGATCTACAGCGAGTTTCACCAGCAAATAACACAGTCAACAAAAATAGGCGCGAGAACTTGAATGATCAGCTACATGCCATCGTCGAGTGAGAACAGCATCCGATTCCAATGAACAGAAATATGAATAAATCAACGGTGAATAACGAATACATGAACTTGCCATATGCTGAAGATTACGGGAGTAGCTGTACGTGCACTCTGGCCCAGAAAGAACAATTTTGTGATGTCTTTTTCGATAAACCATCTGTGGATAAACCGTGCCACTATTCCTTTATCCAACTGCGGCTATCTGCACGCAGGCTAGATGGAAACCGGCAATAACATTACCAAAACGATGTACGAATTGATCGGTCACATCCCATCTTTTATTGCAAGAAAAATGTCTATCGTCTTATGGTCTAGCAGGCTAGCAGCTTCATGAAACAGAACTGAAATGCTAGGTTTAGTGTTCTTACGAATACGAATAACAAGAAGAAATGTACATCTTATTTTCATAACGAGTAAAAAAGATCGATCTTTTCGACATTTGAAATACTATTTATAGAAACTCCTCATGTCAATTTCACATTTTGGGCGGATATCATCAAAAATATTTTATCTTTTAGGAGTCCTTCGCTAGAAAATCACCCCTTCACAGTCAAGCAACACAGTAGCATCAAAGCAAAGTTGGGCAGTTTGCAAACTCATTGCCCATTCATGGAAGAACAACCCTAATTTTTGTAAGATTCTACAACTTTCATCCAATAAAGAAAGCTCCTCAAAATTCTCACTTTCTGAGTACAAAATGTTTCGTAAGAGTTTCTTAAAAGTTCCCTCAAATTTCTATCGGTGGTGTAGGATCTCTGGGATCTCCTGTGCCTTAGACAAAAATTGTGCGGCAAATTATGCCACAATAGTGTAGATCACATACGAAGTCTCATGTAAGAAATTACTAAATGAAAAGTGAAGTTATTATGTTCCAGTTTCAAAGATTTTATATTCTAGGTGACCTGAGAGTTCAGTTTCTTGACATTTTTCCTATGATAGCGGACCTTTATCAATGCAACAGCATACACTTTTTCTGCAGGAAACTGCTTGAAGGAAACCGTTGCTGCCTCTTCCATAAATTAAGAAACTCTATTAGAAGCGATGAAAGGTTATTTCAAATTTAAGGAACTTTTTCAAAGTAAGTTATGAGTTGCAAAAAATGTTTTCAACCAGAAATTGCAATACCAATTGAACTATTACTAAAAAGCAATAATTTTTGTTATTATTTCGTTTTTTAACAATTCATTGGTTCAAAATGTGGTTCTGAATGAACGTCGACAAACTGTCAGTTGGAATTTTGAAAATTTGGGAACCTTACAAGAAACTTTTTTATTAGAATCAAGCCTAAAGTAAATATAACATTTTGGAAACTGAAACAAATAAATTTCACTTTTCGTTTGGTAACTTCTTACGTGAGATTTCGTATGTGATCTACACTGTTGTGGCATGATTTCATAATTTGCCGCACAATTTTTGTCTAAGGCACAGGAGATCCCAGAGATCCTACACCACCGATAGAAATTTGAGGGAACTTTTAAGAAACTCTTACGAAACATTTTGTACTCAGAAAATGAGAATTTTGAGGAGCTTTCTTTCTTGGATGAAAGTTGTAGAATCTTACAAAAATAGGGTTGTTCTTCCATGAATGGGCAATGAGTTTGCAAACTGCCCAACTTTACTTTGATGCTACTGTGTTGCTTGACTGTGAAGGGGTGATTTTCTAACGAAGGACTTCTAAAAGATAAAATATTTTTTATGATATCCGCCCAAAATGTGAAATTGACATGAGGAGTTTCTATAAATAGTATTTCAAATGTCGAAAAGATCGATCTTTTTTACTCGTTATGAAAATAAGATGTACATTTCTTCTTGTTATTCGTATTCGTAAGAACACTAAACCTAGCATTTCAGTTCTGTTTCATGAAGCTGCTAGCCTGCCAGACCATAAGACGATAGACCTTTTTCTTGCAATAAAAGATGGGATGTGACCGATCAATTCGTACATCGTTTTGGTAATGTTATTGCCGGTTTCCATCTGGCAACGATAGCCGCAGTTGGATAAAGGAATGGTGGCACGGTTTATCCATAGATGGTTTATCGAAAGAGACATCACAAAATTGTTCTTTCTGGGCCAGAGTGGACGTACAGCTACTCCCGTAATCTTCAGCATGGCAAGTTCATGTATTCGTTATTCACCGTTGATTTATTCATATTTCTGTTCATTGGAATCGGATGTTGTTCTCACTCGACGATGGCATGTAGCTGATCATTCAAGTTCTCGCGCCTATTTTTGTTGACTGTGTTATTTGCTGGTGAAACTCGCTGTAGATCGCGGCAGAAAAAGTGGATGTTTGTTATTAAATCCATCTGAGGTGTGTGTATGCACTAGTTCTTCTTCAGGTTTTCATTTTTCTACTCTTCTTTTTGCTAATCATAGAGTCTGTAACCGATGAATGACTGCATTGAGCTTAGAAATGCCACAATTCTGCTATTTTTAGTGATCGCAAAGCCATACTGAAAACACTTATGGTCCAAAGCATTGAGAATCTTCTCCAATTGAAATTTTGACGAAATTCGATTTATCCGATCGTGCAATGATTTTTTCCGGAGAGTGGTCAAAACGGCCGAAAAAAGGCCTAAGTTTTGCTGCAAAACGCGGAAGTAAGCACAACGACGGCATCTGATTGGTCAATCATAGGAGAAAATGCGATCTGATCAGCGCGTGAGTCAGAACCCCACGGGAGCTTTGCACAAAAGAAAAGATTTGACGGCTATGCTGACGTAAATAGTTGGATTATATTGTAAAATGTTATGACATTAAGTGCGAAATCTCCTTGCACACGATGTATCAGGTACTCAAGTATTTGCCTCCTACAGTAGAAACCCGCATAAGAGAACCTAGGTTTTTTCTGGGCAGCCTGAATTGATTCTTAATTAAATGGCTGCTATTCTAAATTCCAGCCTGTAAGGTTCTTAAAAAGGTTCTTATATACGAGCAGGCCTTGCACACATTAACACTGTTTTCCAGCCCAAGAATTCTTGAGATTTCTTGAGAATTCTTGAGAATTCTTGAAAACAAATCTTTTGTACCAATGAAGAAGTCTGATCAGGATGTGAAGAATTCTAAACATTCTTGTCATTTTAATAATTTACATTAAAGCTATTATATAAGAACCTTTCCCAGTTTCAGCCTCTTAGGGGTTCTTATTTAGGGGGTTTTAAAGATTGAATTTCAGCCTCTAGGTTCTTATAAAAACAGGTTCTTTTATGCGGGTTTCTACTGTATGACACATGAGCATTTGCCCCGTTTGTGATTGTTGAAGGACAAAGCATTTCCTTGCCCAAATGGTTGCCGATGTAAACATAACCTTCCCCTAAAAAGATGAATTTTCGACGTTTAACGCAAAAAACAGTGCATATACCGACACTGGCACACTGTTACTGAAAACATTGCAAGTGCATTGGCAAAGTCTAGTGATGTGGCACGGTGCCGATTTGGAGAAATAAACACCTCAAAATTGGCAATTTCAGCTGACGACCGTTGAACCATTTTACACTGAAGTTTGATAAATAACAATTTACCTGCCTTGTCAACCACTCACGAATGTGAGCTTCTGGATATGAATTGTCCAGAGTTAGTTTAATCAACATAAACATATGCCAGACTTCCAGCTTGAGTCATTCAATGCGAGTAAGATATGGAAGGAATGGTTCTTTCTGGTACTTCCCTAACATGGTTCTAAAGTAGTGTCCAAAACAACCTTGAAAACGTTGCAACATAAAAAACAATGGATATCCCACCTGATAGGCCATGTTCCTGACATCCTTGGCAAAGACTCCGGTAAAGTTCTTGATGTGGTACGGTGTATTTTTGGAGAAGTTTTCGTCAATAGGAAACTGCGTGTGAATTAGGCCATTTTTTCATGGCCACAAAAAGTCTTGAAATAATGCCTTTTATTCAAAAAATATCGTCGATCGATGTATCTCAAGCATCACCAACCTTTCCTCTATCAAAATCCAATTGTCGATTTATGTGGGTGCTTACGTGCTCACGCTGGAATGCAAAAAGCCGCTGCCCCACCCATTTAGGCCCGCTGTCTCGCTGGTTTTAAGGTAACTCTGCTTTCCGCTCCAGTGAACAGCCAGATGCCGTTTCGCAATACCGTTCTCCTCAGAAAACAGTTAATTTCTCCAATATCATTCGGCCTATCGAAGCAGTAAAAAGGATGCTGTTCAGTATAGTCTGGGCAATCGAAAGATGTACAAATCTCCATTTTGAATGGAAGCCTCCTGAAGAAAACCGGAAATCAACAACTCCAAAGACTCCAAATATTTCATTCAAGGATGCTGAACAACATTGGAGAAAAGTTATTTATTTGACTTTCGCCTTATTTTATTGACGTAAATGAATCAAAACGAAAGCGCCGCTTTACGAAATTACTGTGACAGCTAAAGTACCTTGATAAAGTTATTCTCAACAAAAATAACTTACGACGAACAAGGCGATATGAATGGAAAGTAAGGATATTGAGTCAGCAACCCATTATTGCACTTTATTTGCATTTGAAAGTCCCAGACTTGACTATTTCTGAAAGTTTAAAAACAGGCCTAAAACTCGCAGAATGCGTTGGGTGGGCGCTTCAGGACGATGATGCTCTAGGATGGATGCATTTTTAGGCACACAAATGACTCCTTTATTGATTTTTTGATTCATAATTCATGACTTATACTTCTGCAAATGCAGATACATCATTTTGGGCACCTAGTAGATTGACAATAGCTTGGACCTAATCTTCAGTCACATTCATGCTTCAAGTTTTTTATTGATTTTTATCTTTTTATCACAGGATAAGGTTTATTGCCCTGGCAACATGAGTAATAGGAATACAAATGAAGCTGTGTCAACTGGGGATTCATTAGGTTTAGGTGCTGAAAATCCACGAGTAAGACTGAGATCAAATCAGAATTTGAGCAGGAGGAGCGAAGGGATTATTTTTGGGGATGATTTTCAAGTCACTGCAGATCAAGAAGAAGCTGATAAAGACCTGGTGAAACAAGTTTATCATGGTAGGTTTGACACATTTGATAACTTTTTCAATCTTGAAATCAAAAGCAGAAAGTTGTAGTCGGCTGTCTAAAACATTCTTGCACATTTGGTAAGCAAAGAAGAATGATGTTTTAAACCACCAATAAGCTCATTTGTTTACTTCTTCATTTGCCAATCAACACGCAGAAAAGACAACAGAGAATCAGCGAAAATGATTTTTAATAGTTCCGAAAACAAGGACCAATTCTAGGACCCCTAACTGTGAAGGAAAACACTCCCACAAAAGGCTGGCGTTGCACGTGATAATTCCCTTTTCCGAGGAAATTCTTGAATTTTTTTGCAGAAAAGAGACTCTTCTAAAATCCTGCCGCTTCGCTTCTCATAATATTTCTGAAAACAGGAGATATTTTGCGATTTAGGTAATGCAAGTTTCGCACTTCCTTCCGCTTAGGCCCTTTTTCAAAGAACATTTGCGGCGCAAAGTGGGCCTTGACAACCCACATTTCACGTTTCTATTGAATTTTCCTCTTCTAAACTTTGAATCTTCCTCGCCTTTTATCTGCCGATAAATAATGTGCACCCTAGACTCCTATTTTTTTGCGTTGCGCGGCGGATGGAAGTTCTCCGCCCGCGCTATTTTTAGACTCCTGCTGACTCCTGGCATTCTTTCATCTTGTTCTTTACCAAACTGGAGATGACCTGCATATCATTCACGCATCTCAATGAATGAATTTATGACATTCAACCGCCGTTTGTCTGATCCATCGAACTTGTCAGGGAATTTTTTCTGCTCAAACAGAAACACTCCTCTATTTGAATGTTGCGCTTTACAAAGAAACCCAACTAAAATTTAATAATAAATCAAGTTCTAGGGGAATTTCCTTTTGCCCTCGTCATGGATTTGAGTCCACTTCCTTGCTGTCGATGCTCAATAAGATGGCGGTGCAGCATGTGGCCACCGGCAATTTATATTCACCAACGCTGAAAGTTCTCTTTCTGTATTTTTGATTTTTGGTATCGTCGATGGCTTCAACTGTAAAGTCATTGGCATTGCTGGATTCATCCTCTTCCGCTTCTCTTTCATCATCTGACATATCATCGCCATCTTCCTCATCATCATCGGAGCGCACAACAGCAGAATTGGCTTTTGCTGCCAACGCGTCGATTTTCTTCTTCAAGTGTTCCTTGCAAACATGGCATTCACTGACGTAACGTATGGAAGGTTGCATTGCAGATGAAAGGAATGGCCACAGGAGAAGATACGCCATAGAGGACTCGTCGATACACAGTTGTTCTTGTTCTTATTCATATGTCCATATTTAAAGTTGGTATTTACAATACTAATGAAAAACATAAATAAACTTAAACCAAAATCACAAATAACAGAAAATAGTAAATAAAAACACAACTGTTAAAAACCACACGTTTTGATTATAAAAATCTTCCTCAGTGGAAAAACATACTAATTCAAACCAACTACTTACAAACAAAAACAATATCTATATATATATATATATACTTTATACAAAATTAGCGCCATATTTTGCAGGTGCATTTGTCTCCAGCTTAGTGTTTGATCCTCTTTTTGAAAACCAAACATGTTGGCTCACTTTTGACACTGTCATCGAGGGTGTTCCAGACGAAACTCCCTCTAAAGACAGTGAGTCTTGCCCAAAACCCTGTGTCTTTTATTGTGGCAGTTTACATAGATTTTGTATCCATAGATTGTAAGTTACAGCATAGCCTCCAAATCTTTTCTTTTGTCCGAAGTTCCCCGGGGACGCTGACTCATCCTCTGATCAGATTGCGTTTTCTCCTAAAATTGACCAATCAGGTGCCGTCATTTCATTACTTCCGCGTTTCGCAGCTAGATTTAGGCCATTTTGGGTGACCCCCAATAAAAAATATTGCACGCTCGAATAAATCGAATTTTTTGAAAATTTCAACGGGAAAAGGAAGCTTATACATAGGACCACAAGTGTTCATGTAACCCCCTTGCCATCACCTAGGATTGAAAAATTACGGCGATTTGAATGNATAGCCTCCAAATCTTTTCTTTTGTCCGAAGTTCCCCGGGGACGCTGACTCATCCTCTGATCAGATTGCGTTTTCTCCTAAAATTGACCAATCAGGTGCCGTCATTTCATTACTTCCGCGTTTCGCAGCTAGATTTAGGCCATTTTGGGTGACCCCCAATAAAAAATATTGCACGCTCGAATAAATCGAATTTTTTGAAAATTTCAACGGGAAAAGGAAGCTTATACATAGGACCACAAGTGTTCATGTAACCCCCTTGCCATCACCTAGGATTGAAAAATTACGGCGATTTGAATGTTTGTCTTTGGTATTTTTTCAAACAGGTAGCAAAATTATCAAAAATATACATATTTCCATGAATAGTTCTTCCGAAATTTCCGAAATTTGCGCTTTACTTCGCCTTGACTTGCGAATTTGTGACACCTCCAAACTCTGTCCTTCTTCCCTGGATGACAACGTATGCCTCTCTCTGGTCTGGACCCAACATAACAGGAAAAGGCGGGAAAAGAAATCTTTAACGGTGGCGGTGTCGTCATGTTTTTGTTGGCAAAATCATTTATCGTCTCAAATGTTTCTTTGAAAATGGGGAAAGGAAAAGAATAATCTCGATTAAATGCAATGCATGCTGACTGGAAGAGCTTGACAACAGTTTTATTAAAATCTAAAAGCGCGTCTTGGACTTGGCAACATCTTCTTCAAAGCATTCACATCATATCATCGAAAGAAACACGCCATCAACAAATATTTGCATTGACTGCCTGATGATATGTCTCGAAAAGAGAGAATATACAAGACTTTTGCCAACTAAAATCAAAAGTCTACCCCTGTATCAAAAGGTTTGTTGGAGTTGTAAAAACAAAATAAATTTCACAGACAACATTTACCAACAATTGCATTACATGTATTCTTTTTGTAAGAAGCTGCTTTAAGAAACGCAACCTTTAGATCGCCAAATATTATTAGAAACTGTTGTACACATACTTTTTTATAAGAAACTAAGAATTGGGTCAGTGCTGAAAGCTCCTTAAATGAATTTCAATGCTCTGAGTTTGTTAGAGGTTCCATAACAATCTTCATGTTCCTTACTTGTGCCCTCGTGAACATTTCAAAACAAGGTTTTTGAAGCCTTTCCAATGCTAAGCATTACAGGAAACAAGTGAAAATAAAATAAAGATATGTAAAGGATTTCCTTAATCTTTATAAAAATAAATTGTTTCTTAAGTTATATTTTCCCAGTGCTGGAGTTTTGCAATTTTTTGGCGATCTGAGAGTTGAGTTTTTTNCTTGGCAACATCTTCTTCAAAGCATTCACATCATATCATCGAAAGAAACACGCCATCAACAAATATTTGCATTGACTGCCTGATGATATGTCTCGAAAAGAGAGAATATACAAGACTTTTGCCAACTAAAATCAAAAGTCTACCCCTGTATCAAAAGGTTTGTTGGAGTTGTAAAAACAAAATAAATTTCACAGACAACATTTACCAACAATTGCATTACATGTATTCTTTTTGTAAGAAGCTGCTTTAAGAAACGCAACCTTTAGATCGCCAAATATTATTAGAAACTGTTGTACACATACTTTTTTATAAGAAACTAAGAATTGGGTCAGTGCTGAAAGCTCCTTAAATGAATTTCAATGCTCTGAGTTTGTTAGAGGTTCCATAACAATCTTCATGTTCCTTACTTGTGCCCTCGTGAACATTTCAAAACAAGGTTTTTGAAGCCTTTCCAATGCTAAGCATTACAGGAAACAAGTGAAAATAAAATAAAGATATGTAAAGGATTTCCTTAATCTTTATAAAAATAAATTGTTTCTTAAGTTATATTTTCCCAGTGCTGGAGTTTTGCAATTTTTTGGCGATCTGAGAGTTGAGTTTTTTACCCTTTCTTATAAAAAAATGCGTGTTCTGGGAAGAAACTATTTATTATGAGGAAGTCCTTGGGATATTTTTACTTTATTTTCACTTGGTTATTGTATCATGTTGCTCGGAAGGGGCTCGGAAGGTACTTGAGAAAAGTCAAACATTAGAAAGGCTTCAAAAACATTGTCTCGAAATGTTTGCGGGGCACAGGTAGTAAACATGAAGATATGTCTAAACATTGGAAAGGCTTCAAAAACCTTTGTTTTGAAATGTTCACGGGGGCACAGGTAAACTTTGAGTAGCAGCTACTCAAAATCTGATGATAAATGCCCTGACTGCAATACGAATTAGAAGGAAAACTTACTTCATCGTGATCTTGATCGCTCCTGCTGCAATGCCGTCGTCTTCTTTGAGAATTGTTTGCAATGCTGTCAGTTTGGTTTCACTCACACTCATCCCAAGCGCAGGAATTAAAGATATTGGCAGTTGTTTCGATACTTTGCTTCAACCTCAATGGTAATCAACAATCTTCTTATAGATTTGTGAACAAATATTTGAGACGATAAATGATTTTACCAACAAAAGCATGACGAAACCGCCACCGTTAAAGATTTCTTTTCCCGCCTTTTCCTGTTATGTTGGGTCCAGACGAGAGAGAGGCATAAGTTGTCATCGCAAATTCGCAAGTCAAGGCGAAGTAAAGCGCAAATTTCGGAAAAATATGGAAATATGTATATTTTTGATAATTTTGCTAAAAAACTAATTTTTGGGGGAGGGCGAGCAGGATGCCATCATCATCATCATCATCATCATTAATTTATTTACAAAGTAGGCTCAAAAAAAATTTAGATCTAATTTTGTTTTAAAAATCTCAGTCATAAGCAACTGTAGGTTTCTTATATGGATGGGTACTGAATTTGTGCCTGATTATAGAATCCAGGTCCCATTGTGATATTTGCCGTTCATTTAATGATATTTGCCGTTCATTTAATGACATTCGCCATTCATTTAATGAGTGGGCCCTGGAAGGCCCTGCATTCTATAATCACTCCTGAATTTGTTTGCTCCAGGAGAAAACCAAAATCATGTTCGTAATCTTTCTGTGCAATGCGCAAAGCCCTTTCGTGAACGTGGTTTATTCTTTGATTCAAGGTTCTATCGCAGAACATCCAAACAAGTGGACAATAGCTAAAATGGAATAATATGAAAGCACGCATTAGTTGCTGCAGTTTTTCTGTGTCCATGTAACAGGATATTCGGTTAAGAGCATAAAGTTTTTGGCTGGCTTTCTTACATAGAGATTTGACATGTTGTTTGAAGGAAAGAGATCAATCAAATTTTATGCCAAGAAGATTCTCCTCTGTAGATTCTTTCAAACAAGCGCCTCCTATTTTGATGGATACTTCATTGTCTTTTGCACCGAAAATCATTAAATGCCATTTATCTTCATTTAGCTTCATGAGATTGTTCGGAAACTACTCAGTTAACTTAAGGGCATCATTTTCTAAATGCGCAATTACATTATCAATTTTTGGACCATACGCATAAATCGTCGTATCGTCCGCATAGTTACATATTTCGGTCTCCTCTAGGAACAGGAACAAGTCATTCAGGTATATGTTGAACAAGAGGGGGCCTAGGACAGAACCTTGCGGTACACCTAGGGTGGTCTTTGTCCACGTGCTGAATAAACCATTGACCTTTACCCTTTGTTTCCTGTCGACGAGATAGCTATAGATGAACTGCAATGCAGATCTACTGAAACCGTATGCATTAAATTTTGCAATCAATAATTCGTGATTTAGACAATCAAAGGCTTTCGAAAGGTCCGTCAGGACGGCCCCTGCGACGCCTCCGCTGTCCAACGACTTTTTGCAGGTTTCAACTAAACGTAGAAGTGCATGC
>REGL01000641.1:106815-129200 GCA_004194395.1 Aurelia aurita complex sp. Pacific | reverse complement strand
TTTTTTTTTTTTTTTTTTTTTTTTTATTTTGAAGATAAATCTTTGTAGTTCACAGAGCAACGTCACACATTCATATCTTTTACGATTGCTTGGAAGTGGATTTTTAACGAGCATTTTTTGGTTGCTTGGGTGCAGCCACCAAACAAACTGCAGAACAAAATGGAAAACAATGGGCACATGCGGTGTTATCAGATTTGTTTACAGTTTGGCGACGGAGCCCCTTTAAGGCTATTTTTAAATTCCGTACCGCACATCATTTTTTCACGCATATACCTCCATTTACCATGCTCAGAAAAACAAAATAGACATCACAAAAATACTTCAGACTTTCGGCTATCAATAAAATTTTGATTCATTCCTATGTCTTGAGTATTGTCTGCATTCCGAATTTTTGAAGCTGTTTTTGGTCTACCCGGTACTCCAATTGCTTTTAGGAATTTCTGTTGTTTTAATTCAAAAGTGATAGTGCAACAATGTTGAACAGAAGATTCAAAAGGCAAAACAGCCTCACGCTTGCTGGATGAAAATTATTTTCATACAGTTTGAAGTTCATTTTTTTACAATAATTTATTTTAACTGGGCTGAAAGGATTTCTAGCTATTTGAAGCTAATTTATGATGCCCACTGTACATGCCGCATTCAGGCCTGGGACCCCTTGTTTAACGTCCCTTCCGAAGGACGACGAAGTGAGTTTTGAGGTAAGGCATCTGAGAGGTCGCCTATCTGGAGTTTGACCTCACTCGACCGAGCTTAACCTCAGTCACCTGACGGAAGCTGTATAAGGCGCTCGGTCACTCACTCCGCATAGGATTGTGAGGGAGCACATGTTTAATATCAAACACAGATGATGGATATGTAGCAATCTAGTCTAAAAATAGAACAAAAAGCTGCCACGTTACTTCTACTCCTGCGGGGTGGACCAAAAAGATACTTCACATGCTTGAAAATTTGTTATACGGAGAATACTGGAGGTATTGAAATCAAGCAAAGTTTCATTGATAAAGAAAGGCTGAAGTATTTACTGTAATGTTTTTTTCTATTTTTCCGAGCAATGCAAATATAGGCAAAATTGGATTTATGAAAATTCCTTCATTCAAAATTCGTGAAAAAAGGATCAGTAATCTCCTGGTTAAAGCAAAATGCAAAACATTTCATTTCCCTCAAGACGAAAACAAATCTTTACGAATTTATCAGGTCATATACGTGATTGCTTTTATAAAAATTCGATTCTTAGCTCTGGAGAAGAATGGGATATGCTTGAGTGAGATGATTGTGTATATTTTTTATTGAGGATTTTAGGCCTCTTTTCGCGCATATCAAAGTTAGGGATTTTTTGTAAATTGAATCTTACCTGTATTTACTATGCTCAGAAAAGCAGAAGAATATTCGAAAGAAACTGTTTAGCCTTTTTGGGAATCAACCAACTAGCTGATTTCAATATCTCAAGTATTCTTTGCATCACGAATTTTCAAACATTTGAATTTCATTTTGAATTGAATTTCATCACGTACAACACAACATAATATGCTAAATTTAGACTGGCTCAATCCGCCCTGTATGTCCGTTGTTTTCTTTAACCATACTGTGATATTTTAATGTCTTAAATATAATGCAGAAAATAGGCAGAACACAAAATTCTCAACTTAACCAGGATGTTATTCTATTGCAATGAAAACGGTCCTTTGTACTTCATTTCTATGTGATGCCTTTAAATATTGTATCCCCTTTTCCTTATAGCATCAAAAGTGGAGATATACGCCGGATTAGCGTCAAACCCACAATCACCATCTCTGCTGGCATGTAAATTCAAACGATTAGGGTAAGTAATGTCAGCAGTGAGACTAGGTAACCCCGTGTCTTTTCCCGCTGTGGGTGGGACCAATAATGTATTATAGTTAGTGTTAGGTTTTACTTGATATAAAAAAAGTAAAGTCAACTGGGTGAGTAAAGGAACGCACTTGTTTGGGAAACGAGATACACTTTGTCCGAGGAAAATTATGTGTTCCCCCATGCAGTGGGTTAAAGCTCGTGGGCAGGAGTGTTTAGGGTTGGAGCTCTGACGGGTGCTTGAGCGTGGGGGCACATACATTTCCTCCAACAAAGCATACAGTATCTTGTTTCCTCAGCATGCACGATGTTTGAAAAATTACTGCGCCTCGAGTATCAAAGCAATAATATTGGCAAATGTCTTGTTAGCTAGCTAATATGTTTGATTAGAGGTTATGCTGATTGAAAATACGAATTATGGTGTAGACTGTAGAATTCATGTTTTCTTTTTTAGTTATATTTCCTTGTCAAGCAATGAATCATCAGATTTCAAGGTACGTATTTTTTTAATTTTTGTTTCAGCCCATAATTTATTCATACACAATATTACAATAAATCTTACCTTCTACTATACGTTTCTAATTACTATACAACACTACAGGGACGATGCCAAGGGGAACGAAAGACAATGACTACCCAATGGCCAATAAATAAAGACACGCAACGTTAGGCTGCATACAAGTTAACTACGAACAATTTAGATCTAATGCATACTATACAAGGTTCTGTGTAACATTAGATGTCAGGTCAGGGTTGCGATGAAATTAAAATGTCACGAGTGCAGCTCTTCTTGTATATCGTCTTCAAATTAAACTACCTGACTGAAATCGGCCACTCCGTTCTGAAATTATGAGGGATTTTCTCGAGAAAGCTTTCTTGGAAAGGGTTTTCTGTAGAAAATCTCCCATATCCATGGGAAGGAATGACCGATTAAAGCTGGGTAAATTACTGAACCTAATTGAACATATTAACAATAAAACAAGATGGTTTTCAATATTATTGCTTTGATATTCAGGGAGCAGTGGTAGACTCACGAAATAGTCCCAGTTATCGCAACAACAACAGCAATGACAACAACAACAACAATATATATTTTTGCTCAAACTGGGACTTATGGACTTTCACATCAAAAAGTGGGACGAAAATAAACAATGGGCGCACAGATTTTTCTGTGCCCTTGGAAACGAGGTTAATGGCCTCTTTTCGGTAGTTGGAGAATTTCAGGAGCCGTGCGTGTTGGCGTGCACTATTGCTAGATGAAGATTGCCTTCAAAATGAGGAAATTCTTGTTGAAACTGAAAGGTTTGTTAATTCTTATGTTAAACAAACATTCATGCGAATACTTGTGGCTTTTGTTCATTGCTAACGTCACTCAAAACTTGAATTTTGAGGCGTTTTATTATCTGACGATTGAGCTGACAATTTAGGCCCACCGCCATTAGTCGCCTTTTCATACAGCGTTGCTATGGTTTCCATATCGGACATGAAATCGAGGAAAACAATTTCGTCCCAATTTTCAATGTGAAAGTCCATGAGTCGTAGTTATAGCGTCCATCAGCCTATCAATAGCAATAACTACGAACTTGCAATCAGTCTAGAGCAGTGGCCTTTCAGACGGGGATTCTTTTTTCTGACTCACCCGGTATTATACCATGTTTCATTACTGTAGTGGAGGATCTATAACTCCAATAGGACAGGGTTTAACTTAGTGTTTGAGACCTTTTTGAGTCAATCTAACCAAGGGCACCTACCTTGTAGGAAGTGTGTTTATTCCCGGTACTGTACGCGTAGTAATTGGTGTCCTATGACCCGGTCCTGGTAATCTTTGTATATCATTACCGGGATTTTCAAATTCTAACGCCTGTTAGTGTTGACAATCAAAAATCACGCTGTTTGATTCCCTGTGGCCAGATCGTATAACAGTTGATCTCGTATTACATAAACACCGGAATTTGAAACCACAAAGTTATTCATACGTCATCTCGACCTTGAGAGGACTGACTCTGTGTACTGCTGTGTCACGGTACGGTTCTAGGACACTCTCTGTACTGGGTCACAGGACACCAATTACTCTACAGTACTGGGAATATGCACACTTCCTACAAGGTAGGCGCCCTTGATCTAAGAAGTGGTTGCTCATTTATGGCCAAGGAAAGGCATAATAAGTGGTTACTTCAAAAAACAGCACTTCCTTTTTCTCTTCAGCAACGCCAAAATCGAACATATTTTGATAGAAAGGGTTCCTTGTTCCAGCGTTGTATTTAAGTTGTTGCTATTTATTAAATAGTGCTGTTTTTCAGATCTGTTTCAAACGCCACATTTATCATATACCAAGTACGATCGGTCAAACATCGAATATGCACATCATGCTTGGAATAAAAGTCAACGGACTCACTTTGATAGAAGACTGCCTCAATTTGGATAACCTATCAATTTTCCATTTTTTCTTTCTGAATACAAATAAGACCAAACAAGCAAGTAAACAGATCCATGTGACCACAATTTATTATTCAGATACAAATGGTTTGTTTCACACTCAAGCAACGAGGTCGCATTGTTAGCATAATTTGTCCCAAGTGCATAATATTGATATTGGGGACAATAGAAAACGGCACAAAATGAAGATAAGTAATTTATGCTTTTGACACGGTGCATGAGAAATTTGACGTTTGAATCCAAAGCGTTTGTCAGTCGAATTAAATTACCGATTCGTTTGCTTCTTCAGTTTGGGCCAAATAAGGAAGGGCAATTTTTTTATTTTTATATCCTTGTAAATTTACAATAACAAACATTAACAAAACGATACCAAAGGAAGCACAGAATTACACAACAACCTTAAGACTTGTAAAACAAAAGATTCAGGTTCGCAAAGACAAAGCGATGTATCTTTCTGAAGGTTAGTTTCCACCACTCTGAGTGCACGCAATCAAATCAAAATAAACAGAGAGAGAGAGACAATATATTATGCTTAGCTGTGCTGTTGGTGTGAAATCTATTTTCAAGGCTTTCAAATCGCTTAGTCTTAAAGAGAACTGTATCATTTGTTTTATAAAATTCACCCTTGCAAGTCAAATTTAAAAGGAATGCGCAATTTTAAACAGGTTGGTCTATGAATAGAACAAAATAGAACAGAATAGAACAAAGAATAGAACAGAATAGAACAAAGAATAGAACAGAATAGAACAAAGAATAGAACAGAATAGAACAAAGGAAACACTCAGACACAGCATTATTTATTTGGCTATCCATTATTTGCAATTTCGATGTGAATGAGGAATCTATGTTTATGTTTGCTCTTTGCAAATGCAATCTTCCCTTCATTGAGTTGGCCAGTGGGGGAAAAAATATTTGCCTTCCTGCGAAGGAACGTCAAACCAGAATTGTTTCCTTCCATTGTTTCATCAATTTTCTGTAGTCCCAGATTTCAGTGTAGTTGATAATCCACTAGGAACTGAAATTTCATTTAAAGCTTCCTGAGATCACAAAACTACTAATGAAAAGAGCATCATCCAAACATTGATTTTCTTCTATTCTTTCCTTCCTTCAGTCCTTCCTGTCTCTTTATGTTATCAATTTTTGCTTTCTTTGTCATCCTATCTTCCTTCTATCCTTTTTTCTTCCTAGTCTCTTTTTTCTTTCCATCCATTTTCTTTCCAGTCTTTTTTTACAACCTTTTTCCTTTCCTTTCTTCATTCCTTCCTTCATCATTTCCTTTCTTTTCCTTCCTTCTATTCTGCTTTCTCTCATTCATTCCCTTTTCTTCCTTCCAGAAAAACAAGCTTCCTGCGAAGCTGCTTCGCGCACTTTTCCACCTCTGGAGTCGGCAGTGCCGTTTTGATTTAACGGTCGGGACATTCCATGTGAAGTGTAACCACCTCAAAATATCAATGTTTTTGATTTTATTGAAAGTTTGTCAGCTTGTTTACCTTGTTGAGCAATGCATTTTGTGAAAATGTGAAAGAATTATCTCCAGTGGTTTCAGAATTATGGACCATTGAACTTTTGACCTTTGCGGTGAACTCAATTGACCCCAAATTTTGTAACTTCCCTAATATTTGCCCCAAAAACTTATTCTTTGTGTCATATGAAAGGTCTTGAGCTGTAGAGAGCATTGCAACCAAAAAAATGCAATAAAACATTGTTTTCATGTGAATAAAGAAGTTTTTAAAGCTTGACCTTTGACCCCTGCTCAGCGGCAATTTCGAAAATCACGAAATTTTGTGGAAATGTTCATCTATCTATATTTATTAACCTGGGTGAATTTCAGAGTGGGATTCCAATGGGTTTGATCACAGGATGATTTTGATTACACAGTGGTCAACAGTTTCTATGTAATATTCATATGCAAGACATTGCCTTTGCAGAAGTATGTTTCGCTAAAAAAAACCAGGTTTCAAAAATCAGGCTATTGGGTTGTTTCTCAACATCTTAATAAAAGGTTAGATCTAGTAACTGCTTCATAAGAGAATTTAGGGTTAAGGTCAATATCTTCAAACATTTTGCTGAATAGATTTCCATAATTATTTTCTGGCAAAAATGATTTAGTAAGACTTCAGCCTGTAATTTCTTCTAAGTCACTGCTGCATTGGGATTGGATTGTTATAGCCCTCGCAAAGCAATATCTTGGTAAAGCACAACAAATGCAGAAAAAATTTCTCCACTCATCGTAAGCTTTTCAAAACTAGAAAGTTTAAACTAAAAATAATCAATATCACACATAGTACAAGCCTTGCATACATTAACATAGTTCTCCTGCCTAAAAATGATCCCTAAGAATTCTTAAGAATAATTTCAGTTTCCTGAGAATTCACGTTTAAAAAATTCACAGTGCTTCATACAGTATGACCTAAGAATTCTTATGAGCTTGTAATGAATTTTTGACGATTCTTAAGCATTGTTAGCAATTCTTGAGAATTCTTGTCATGTATATGTGTGCATGCCTCTTATAATTTTTGCATAAAACACCAGCTTCCATTATGTTTATCCTCCAGCTCTATTGGCTCCTTGCTTCCACTGAATGATTTATAAATTATTGAGTGCAGTTATGAAAACATTTTGTAAAGCAAATGACTCAGGGGCTAGTATAGTTTACAACACATTTGTAAGATGCTGCATTGTTGCTATATAGAAAAGATGCATTTGAATTTATTTTCGGCCAAATGTTAAATTCAAAGTAACTTGCCATGACAAAGTACATGACATGACCAACCAATGCCCGTACCAGCATTTCTGAAAACGATCGAACCATATACCTTGAAATTTGAAAGAGAATTGCAGGAAGTCTGAAGATGAGCGTTCAGGTAAAGAATCGGTTTCTCCAAATTTGCCATGCGGTGGCCAAAGCATTGTGCATCAGCCGGTTTTGGCAAAATATGTTCTGATTATGTGTGCAATCCTCAACGATGTCAGGATCATGGCAAACTGTTCCATTATGGAAACAGGACATTGACAGAAAGATTCCCATGTAAAAATCATAGCTTTGCTGTTGCATTTATCTGACTAGAAGAGCTGGTCCAAAGCACTCCTGTAAAGATCAAGCCTTTTCCTCTCAAATATATAATGGATATGGTTTTTTCATCTAAGAAAGCTGCTAAAATTGCATTACGCCTAAGAAACATGAAATAACTGTCTTGGAATATGGAAAATTTTGTATTTTAAAGTTTAGGAAGAATTTGCTGGGGAGAAGGTGTTTTATTTCTTTATGTTTTGTTGAGACTTTGCAATGAAGGATAAAGTTTGCACAAGAGCTATAATTTGAGATGTTTTGCATATGAATATTACATAGAAACTGTTGACCACTGCGTAATCAAAGTCATCCTGTGATCTCTGTGATCAAACCCATTGGAATCCCACTCTGAAATTCACCCAGGTTAATAAATATAGATAGATGAACATTTCCACAAAATTTCGTGATTTTCGAAATTGCTGCTGACCAGGGGTCAAAGGTCAAACTTTAAAAACTTCTTTATCTACATGAAAACAATTTTTTATTGCATTTTTCTTGGTTGCAATGCTCTCTACAGCTCAAGAGCTTTCATATGACATAAAGAACAAGTTTTTAGGGTAAATATTAGGGAAGTTACAGAATTTGGGGTCAATTGAGTTCACCGCAAAGGTCAAAAGTTCAATGGTCCATAATTCTGAGACCACTGGAAATAATTATTTCAAATTTTCACAAAATGCATTGCTCAACAAGGTAAATAAGCTGACAAACTTTCAATAAAATCAAAAACATTGATATTTTGAGGTGGTTACACTTGACATGAAATGTCCCGGTCATATTTATCATATACTCAATTCGGTACATTGATAAGTGCGACGCTTGAACCAGCCCTAATAATTTTTCCTTTTGCCAGACAAGAGAATTGAAGTCTGTAAATTTGGATGTTGACTGTCATTTTGTCAAACTTCTTGTCCACAAGAATCATGTTAATAAACACAATTTATTCAATCAGGTTTGAAAATCTTCTGTTATTTGTTATCAATTTTTTCATTTAGTTTGACTGTGCACTTTATACTGTTCTCTGAAAACCCATTGTGACGTATACTGAGCATCACTCAAAGGTGTATTCTCAGCAAGTTAGAAATAATACATTGCGATTAATTGCTGCGAAGCAGCATGATATTCTTGCTCTCTGTCTGTCTGTCTCTGTTTTCAAAGCATAGGGCTCAAATCTTTCGAATCTTGAAAACAGTGGGTGTAAAATTCTATGACATTTTTCTTTGAATTGAATGGCTTGAAAGGAAGTTATGGCACTTTGCTATAAATCTGCCGTGGAAGCTTATTGATATCTTGATTGTTTTCAAAATGGCGGCAATTTCATTATTTTTCAAAGAAATCATGAAAAATTAAAAAAAAATTTAAATCATTGTATATCCCAAACCAATAGAGGAAAAATGGTATAAACTTCAAGAAAAGCATAGTTTGTGAAGGTCTACAACATGGTGACAAGCAGAAATCTGTAGCTTTTCTGGTTTAGGATTTAGAAATTTGATGACGCCATAGCCTCAAATTTAACAAATGCCGCCATTTTGAAACTAATTAAGATATCAATAAGTTTCCACGGCAGATTGACAGAAAAAGACCCTAAATTCCCTCCAAGCCATTTAATTAAAAAGAAAACTGTAATCGAATTTCACACCGACCTTTTTAAAGACTTTGGCCCTATGTTTGTTTTCAATAAGTTTTGCAGACCCAGTTGTGGCTGTAAAATGATATCACTGCAGAGTGCAGTTACTGCAAATAATAGCGTATGCGCAGTATGGAAAGTGTGATATTTATATCTTATTGTTGCATGGAAAAAACAGGATTAAGATATCCATAGTTAATTTATTTAATTAAATGGCAATGTACGTGGCAATTTATTATGCAGTTTGCAACTATAACTATTTTTGGAATTTCCTGATTTCGGGACTTTAGAGGAGTCTCACATGAAGTCATTGTCCGCACAAATTGCTTTTGACCACAACTGTAAACAGTTCGACAAAGACGACAAGCAAGGACTCCAAGTCTATCGTTTAATGATAAGATGAGTTCGTTGCAGGTTAATGTAATAGCAATCAACCTGATTGGCGATCCTATTGATGAAATGACAACAGAAACACAAAGACTCAATACGGTATGTTTTATATATATTATATTCTAAATAAAATTTACAATACACATTACGAACTACATTACTTACGAAATTACTCTACAGTACTACTAGGACGATCAACCCCAGGGAGCAAAAGGCTATGTCTACCCCAAGGCCATTAATTAAAGATAATATAGGAAAAGAAACTACTTTAGTTGCTTTAACTACGCGACAAAATCGGATGGCTTATGAAGGGCTGGGTAAGTGGCTGCAGAAGTTCACTCGAATCGACCACTTTCATGGATAAAATGTAGCGTAAGCTCAAGAATATGTCTATTTAATGAAATGGGAAAATCTTTATTGCCATACAATAAATGTTGCAATAAAGCTTCATTTGGAAGATCTACATATCCAAGTGGTCGTATTAATGCATTGATTCCAGCGAGGAGGTCTCGTCTTTGTAGATCAAAGCAAGGGCAGAGCAACAAGAAGTGTTCCGTATCTTCAATACCATATACGTTACACACGGTATGTCTCTGAGGTAACAGTACAGATAATGTTACAATAGGATCTGCTACTTTTGATTGACGCCCAAGTACAAGGCGCTCAGCGATTGCTGACAAAGGGAATTCCACACCTGGTTAGCATAGGTTCCTAATGTTTAACTCGGCGTAAAAAGGTGGGTGTAAAATTCAATGACCTATTTCTTCTGATTTAATGGCTTAAGAGAAACTTTAGGTTTTTATCTGTAATTCTACCGTTGGACTTTCCAGAANAGCATAGGTTCCTAATGTTTAACTCGGCGTAAAAAGGTGGGTGTAAAATTCAATGACCTATTTCTTCTGATTTAATGGCTTAAGAGAAACTTTAGGTTTTTATCTGTAATTCTACCGTTGGACTTTCCAGAAATTTTGAATATTTTTCAAAATTACAGCGTATTTTCCATTTCAGCTCATTTTAGGATGTGACGTCATCAAATTTCTAAATCATAAACCAGATGAGTGACAGACTTTTGCTTGATATCATATTGTATGCATCCATAAACCATAGTTCTATTCGAAATTACTTCATGTTGCGTCACACGGTTTAGAAATTACGAAGTTTTTTTGAAAATTTTTCTTGAATTCTTGAAAAAGAAGAAAAACACTCTAATTCTGAAAATATTAAAGATTTCAGAAAGTCCAACGGTAGAATTATAGAGAAATAGCTAACGTTTCTTTTAAGTCATTCAGTTCAAAGAAATAAGAAACTGAATTTTACACCAGCCTTGTTAAAGATTTGAAACCTATGCTCACCTGGTTGGGCAAGTCATAAACAAAAACTGCGCAATATGCAGTGCTCACAAACATATAACAGAATAAAGTTTGTCGCATTGTATCGCATTTAAAGTTGTGATATAAAGACAAAAGTTCTTTTTATCACTTTACGACGTTTTGTATCCTTCGCAAGGCCTTTCGTAAATCCAAAAAATGCTTTTTCACGGTTCTCTTCTTTTTCCAGGGTCAGCCAGCCGCAGAGGAAGTTATTCAGCATTTCATGAACGGTGGCAATGCTGCTGAGTTGAAAAAAGATTTCGTAAGAGGCAATCGGCCAGATTATGTATCACCGCTTGATGATCTAGCCTTCGATATTTATCAGGTTATTGCCTTAATAGATTTTAGTTTGTTATACAATGTATAAAAAGTATGTGGCTGACATTCAAAACTGAAGCGTTAAGCTATCAGTCAAAGGCTAACTTAGATGTAAAAATTCGGTTTGGTTGAATCACTCATCTATTAGAGCCAGAAATTAGGAAAACGCTGGTAACGGTTTGTATGGAAATGAGAATTCCACGTTCCATTCTGGTCCACGATTTATACCCCATTCACACTGGCAAGCTACACAAACTTAACTAAACCAGGTTATCGATTGCTGCATTCTAATTGGTCAATTCAGCAAATCGAATGCATGTGATTGGTTGAAATTGAACATGTTGTAGATAATGCTGGTTTAACTGTGTCTGTGAATGGGGTATTCTGTTTCTGAAACTGACCTTTGTATTGAATTTCAGTTTCAATGGCAAATAAATCATGGACCAGAATTGAACGTGGAATACGCGTTCCGATTTAAAACCCTTGCGAGCATTTTCCTAATTTCTGGAGATTTCTTGGTCTAAGATGATGAGTGATCTTATGAAACAAAATTTTCGCATCTGAGTTAGCCCTTGACTGATAGAACAAGATTTAGCTTTGAATATCGGTCACGTACGTTTCATTCCACAGCCTACCAAATGTTTTTGGCTCTTTGAATAGCTTTGAATGTCAGTCACGTACGTTTTATTTCACAGCCTACCAAATGTTTTTGGCTCTTTGAATAGCTTTGAATATCGGTCACGTACGTTTTATTCCACAGCCTACCAAATGTTTTTTGGCTCTTTGAGTAGCTTTGAATATCGGTCACGTACGTTTCATTCCACAGCCTACAACCTTTTGTGGCTCAGCAGGTGTATCACCAAACATTTTAAAGCATAAAGGCTAACTTAGATGTAGAATTCCATTACTTTAAAATCGGTCTTACCGTGCTAGAGCTATGGGTTATTTCCTGAGTGAGTTGATTTTGGATGTGCTTCAAAGGCGACTAGAAATCACGATGCCAGTTTGCCTTGAGCTTCAGATACAAATCAATAACAGCGAACATGAACTCTTGGGAATACAAACAAATGACAAATGCTTACTAATACTTCAGTGCATACGTACGCTCTTTGGAAGATAAATTATACAACTGTCATCACTCTGAAGATGAAAACTAATCGAATATTCATCGTAATTTTTGGTTCTTTTCAATACTCATAAACGATCTTGAAAGTAGAATGTTAAAGATCGCTTGAAGTTTATTATAACTTATATTAGTTAAATGAATTTCTTCATCTAATTGAATTTCTTCATCTTCTTCGTCTTTCTGCTTCCAAACAAATGGTGATTCCTTGAAATCGCTCGGTTGAGATTCATGATAGTGCAGTTTGGCAAACACCGATCCATTGGAACACCCAGCACAACATTACTTTTATTCAATTTCAACTAGCCTTTTCTGTCGCTAATAGCAAAGTTTTCACACTAACCATTTTTGAACTTATGGAATGCATGGTTTTTTCCAGGATTCTGAGACAGCACAATTAATTCGAAGACTGGAAACGAAGAAACAAGATGCTGTTCTAGGTATTTACGTTGCTGGTTAGATCTAAGACTGCTGTTTTGGCTGCTGCGCCAAATTCGAATGTGCGTTGTTTAGTCTTGATTCTTAGGGTGGAGCTTCTGATAGATTAAAAAGGTGACAAGCCACAAGAAAGGACCATAGGTTCAAATCTGTAAAAAGGAGGTCTATGTAGAGTAAAGTTATGTGAGCTGAAGGGCTACTAACAAGCTTTAGCTAATCTTCGCTATAATTTTGCCGTTGGATTTTTATGAAATCTTTATCATTTTCAGAATTTGAGTGTTTTTCTTCTTTTTCAAGAATTCAAGAAAAAATTTGAGCAAAGCTTGAAACCATCGTAAAACTTTTAGAGGAACCACAGAGTAATTTTGAAGAAAGAGTTCGTTTGTAAATGTTTAGAGTATGGTATCGAGGACAATGTGTTCATTCTTCTATTTTAGGAAATAGAAATTTAGTGACATCACACCCTGAAATGAGTGGAAATATGAAATACGCTGTAATTTCGAAAAATATTGAAGATTTCTGAAAGGTCCAACAATAGACTTATAACAAAGTAGCTAAAGTTTCTTTCAAGCCAGTCAGTCCAAAGAATAGGTCATAGAATTTTACACCCCTCTATTTACACAATTTAAGATTTGGACCTACGCTCGAAAAGGGAAGACCTTTTTAGTAAATGAGAGCAAGTTAGAGTTTTGTGACAGAAAAGGTCTCGGCGTCTACTGAATAGACGATTGCGCTATAGAAGGCATCAGATAATTTTTTACCATGATCCTTTGCGCTTGAAAGAATGAAGTTTGGTTTGATTGGTTGACTGTTCATTGAACGCAAAGGATCATGGTAAAAATGTCCCTGACACCATCTTTGGCGCAATCTTGTATTATAAGCTATTAACCAATTTCATGCTAAGTGCCGTGTAAAAGCCCTAGTTCGCCCCCTCCTTTGTTAAGCCCCCTTTCTAATGAGCCCTCCCTTCTACGCCCAATTTTTGTGTATGTCCGCTCTCAATTAAGCCCATCTTCCACTGATATCACATGCACGAGGTTACCAAAGATTTCCCATTTATTTACCTAGAATAAGTTTTGATGTTAATTTTCATGTGGTTTTGGATAAAAGTTGTGTTGAATTTGTGCACTTGGCTCGCAAAATCTTACGTTGATCCTGAAAAATATGACTAAAAAGACTTCAATTTTTTTATAGCCTTGTAATTTGACTCTGTGACTGGGCTTCCCGAGTTTCCGAAATTAACATGCCCTCTGGAGGCTTAATAGAGCTTTAGGGTAATTCCGGAAGTTTCAACTTCTATGTTTGTGATCCAAAATCGAGTATTGTTGCATCCTATGGATTTATATTCCATGTATGTTATTGTCACTTTGCTTTCATGTAATTTGAGAAAGTTGAAATTGCTGGATAGCCTTCGCAAGAATGACGAAAACAGCCAACCAATATTTGAAGTATGACTAAATAGTAGTAGTTTCTCGCAAGTTCTATGTTTTGGGACCAAATAAAATTGTTTTTAAAGGGGCTGGGTCACGTAAAGTAAACAAATTTCTTTCGAAACGACGATTTTGCAGTTTTTTTGACAGGCCATTTCAGACAAATTTTCCACTATTTTTCTCAAAATGAAAGTGCTATTTTGAAGATGAACTCTGGAACTTCAGAGAGAAACAAACGAAACAACCATATGTTGTAAGATTGCAAAGATAATTTGCCCAGAATTTAATGGCCACGTGTGGGCAACAATATAGATTATAGAGATAACAGATTTGTTTACGGTTATGTGACCCAGCCCCATAACCCATAACCCATAACCCATAACCCATAACCATGTTTTATATATCGTATTTTGTAATTTTTTTGGCTCCGGTAACCGAAAGAAGCCCAAATACAGCTTTTTGCATCCTAAGAGCTGATAATTTTTCTTTGTTAATCATTTGTTTTCTTATGAATGGTAACAGTTTCCTTGCCTTGTTAACTGTCGATTTATTCATTTGCAGAGGAGCGATTTGATTACGCAAAGAAGCTGAAGCAGGCGATGGCAGACTTACATAAGGTTTGTCAATTATTGTAATACTCTTCTCTCCTCTCTCTAATTACTCTAATGTGAACTTTACCGGATGGCCCCAAAAAATGTATACGGATCTGGTTGACTCCAGTGCTGTGAATTTAGCTTCAATCAATGTCTAATCACTCTAAGAATGTTCCACGATAGTTAACTTCAACATAGATACCTCGTTTGTCTATATTGGTACTTTGAGAGCAGACATGTTAATCTTGAAAGCTCAAATTTGCCTGTTCCCGCAACCAGAGCCTTAGCCTTTTGGCCTAAGCAATTTTTTTTATATTCCTCTAAAATGTTACAATACATGTTACAACCTACTATACTTTCTAATTACTGACTATGAACAACTAATACACTTATTACTTTTTCAAAAGGTTGGAGAAAAGCTAGGTAGATTTGAAGTCGAAAAGAGACGAGCGATTGAAATGGAAGATTATGACTTGGCCAAAGCAAAAAAGGTATGCTCGAGATTTGAGGCTTTGTGTCTTTGCAAATCTTTGAAATTAATGGTGTAAATGTTAGTGCTTTTTTAACTCATATGAGTTGCTACAAGGGAAATTTATGAAAAACATTGCAAGGCTCCAGAGAGAGCATTTTAAAAGTCTTCATTACTGCTATCATTCTCATTATCATTTCAAAACTCCATTGGTTTACATTTATTTCTTTAAATAACTGTTTTTATACATTCTGTTAATAATTTACAATACATATTTACTTAATTACTATACTTATAAGCTACTCTACTCTACTACAAGGACAAGCCCACGGGGAGCAATAACTATGTCTAAATAACTGCTGTATCCTGTCATGTGAGCCCATTATTTCTTTCAGTATTTTATTTCAAGTGGGCTGGCAGTATTTCTAGCTATTTAAAGCTAATTTAAGCCCACTATGAATGCCGCATCCAGGCATGGGACCCCAGTTTAACGTCCCTTCCAAAGAACGACGAGGTGAGTTGCAAGGTCAGGCCTCCGAGAGGTCACCCATTCGGAGTTTGACCTCACTCGGCCGAGCTTAACTTCAGTCACCTGACGGAAATTGTTTAAGGTGCTCGGCCACTCATCCCAAAATTATTACATGTATGTGTATGTGCTGTGCTGAAAAACAAGGACAGATTTGGTAAGACAATAGCACGAATTGGTTTTGATTGACACCACAATTCAAAGCGATTAGCGATCGCAGACAAAGGAAATTCTCTCAACCAGTAATTCAAAACAATCAAAGCCGCAAAAGTTTCTCTGATACCCAGGTAGCTAGCTCGCTCGCTCGCTCGTTGTACATTCCAGAAATTATTTTTAAGAGCAAACATGAGCATATATCGAAAGAAGAAGGATATATCTACACACCTGCCACGGGCATTTAATTTATTTGATTCAAAAGCCGATTGGGAGGCGATTCAATTCTCTTATTTCTTTGGGTGTAATTAAAAAACTTACTGCTCCGGTTCTGAGCCAAAGAAATAAAATGCCCGAGGTAGATGTGTAAATATATCCTTCTTCTTTCGATATATGCTCATGTTTGCTTGTAAAAACAATTTCTGGAATGCACAACGAGCGCGCTAGCTACTTGGGTTTCAGAGAAACTTTTGCGGCTTGGTTTGTTTTTAATTTATGGTTGAGAGAATTTCATTTGTCTGCAGCCATTAATCACTTTGAATCCAAGTGTCAAAAAAGCATATCATGCTATTGTGTTACAAATCTGCCCTTGTTGTGCTGAAATATATGCCGTCTTTCACATATCTGTTATGATATTCAGATATCTTGTATCAACAGAAACAGGCTTCAACAGAAAAATGTATACACTGTTTCAAAAACCTCACAGGCAACTCTATGCTACCAATTTGTAAAATTTTAATTCGACCATCTGAAGCTTCAATTTAATTTTTCAGCATTTTCTCGTAATCTTAGGTGCACTATTTCCTTTTGAAATGAGGATTTGCCCAAAAGTCGTACCAAAAAGCAGCCATAATATGGGTTGTTCACGATCATGAAAGTTTTGAATTTTGATGCTCAGCATTAATTACAGTTCAACAGTTTCTGTATCATTAAATGTCAATGACTGAGCTTAATCAAGTATGAATAAAATCTCAAAATCAAGTCAAATTGTCAGAAAGACCACAGATTTATATTTTTTCCAATCGATCTAATAGTTTTCGCTGCATCTGAATTATCAAATAATGTATACATTTCTTTTGCTCACCCGGTGGTGGATGTGCAGTTAAAATCAATAACAAAGGATCTGCTTGCTGAGTAGCTGAGTATTCACCAAGCCTTCATGCCTTGGGAGCTTGATTTGTTTCGAAAACAAAGGGAGACAGATCGTCTATACCAGATGTGCCGAAGAAACTATCCATTTTCGACAGGCCACAATAGTTCATACTCTGGACCGATTTCGAGGATTTGCTACGTAATCTTTAGTTAAGATTCTGCATTAGATTCTATGGGTATTTTTGCAAAGTTCTTAGCCTTCTGTTTGTTGAGCCATAAGGGAGTTTATATAGATTTCCAGTCTCGAAGACACTGCAAGCGATGAGAAAACGCGGGTAGGCCTTTTGTTCAAACGCGGGTTGGCCTATTGTTCAAACGCGGGTTGGCCTATTGTTCCAACGAGGGTAGGCCTATTGTTCAATAGACGATTGTGCTAAAGATGGCGGCGAGGAACTTTTTACCAAGATGCATTGCGTGTGAATTGCGAATCTTTAACGATTCTATAGGAATTCGATTAAAGAGCGCAGTGCATCTTGGTAAAAAGTACCTCTCCGCCATCTTTAGCGTATTCATCTATTCAGTTTGAAGGATTATTAAGAGCAACTTGGATGCAAGGGGATAAAAACATGTGATTATCTTTTTCAAAGTCTCCACTGAAAGGTCGATGCTTAGCCTAAGCACCTTCAGTTTTAATGTCCTGTGCAGCATCACTTCCAACGGGATAGTCATTGTCTTTTGCTACCTGTGGTATCTTCCCTGTAGTGTTGTACAATCGTATAGCAATTAGAAAAGTATAGTAGGATGTAGATGTAACATGTATTGTAAAATTTTGGATGAATAGAAAAAAAGCCTTCCAACGGCCCCTTTCAAAGGGCAATAAACGATTGATCACGATAAAGTGTTTTTATTTTGTAGCTTCAAGCAGATGAATACCGGCTTCATGTTTACAAGCAACTTGATCTTCCTGATCTACTAGAAATTAAACAGGTTTGTACGAAATCACATTATAGGCGCGAAATCTCCTTTTTGATTTGAATGGGTAGTTTCAGTTTCAAAAGATACCATGCAATACTAAAGAGAATACACTACTACGAATACTAGAATAAACAAAACTTACAAGATTGTATTTAAGATAGATTTATTAAGGAGGAGCTCTCTAAATAGGTTAACTAATCGAGAGAGAGCCTACCCGTAAAAACAGAGAAACTAAAAGAACTTTTTTTTTAAAGAATAACCAGAGCCAGATGTACATTTGATATGATGGGTGGAGTGAGAAATACAGTCTGAGTTAAGAATAGGAATTGATGAAGTGTGTCTTTAGTTTTGATCGAAAAACTGAAACAGAGCTAGCAACAGGTATGATAGTAGAAGCTAAACTCCAAGAAAGCCATGTCTTGATATTGGGCAACTTGACGAACAATGGGTTTTTGAAGAGCGTACGGTTATTCCATTGTTGATTTTGGATTTACGATGATTCGAATGTTTTTCAATAGTATGCATGGATTAGTCAGGAGGAAGAAAAACACCTTAATTGCCAACTCTGCTGGGAGGAGCTAGGGGGTATCAGAGCTGCATCTTTCCGTTTATGCGTGCGCAGCTTTCGCTTTGTTGGTAGCCTACATAATGACAAAATGATTCTATTTGCTAAACTTTAAAATCTTTAAAAAGGTGGGTGTAAATTCTATTCCATTTTTCTTTGAATTGAATGGCTGGAAAGGAACTTACAGAACTTTGCTGTAAATCTGCCGTGGAAACTTTTTGATATCTTGATTTTTTTCAAATTGGCGGCATTTAAATATTTTTGAAAAAATTGATGGAAAATTTTGAAGACATTTAGATCAACGTAAATCCTAAACCAAAGCAGGAAAAATCATATAACTTTCAAGAAAACCATAGTTTATGAAGGCCTACAACATGGTGAAAAGCAGGAATCAGTATCTTTTCTGGTTTAGGATTTAGAAATTTGATGACGTCATAACCTCAATTTAATAAATGCAGCCATTTTGAAACTAATCAAGATATCAATAAATTTCCACGGCAGATTTACAGTAAAACACGCTAAGTTCCTTCCAAGCCATTTAATTCAAAGGAAACCGTAATAGAATTTTACACCGACCTTTTTAAAGATTTGAGCCCTTTGTTTATTTACTATAAATTTTCAATTGAATTTTTGCACTTCTCTTGTTCTTTTATAAATTTGCGCATTCTTTTTTATATCAGGAAAAGCCAAAGAAGCAATCACCTGTTGCTGCGCAGTCGCCCCCAGGTAAAACAATTATACTAAGATTGGATTGCTTACAGCATTGGTTCCAAATCTTCAAAAGGTTGTTGTGAAATCTTAAGACCTGTTTCTTTTAATTAAATGGCTTAAAGGAAACTTTCGCTACGCTGCTAAGCTTTTACCGTGGGACTTTTCAGAAGATTTCAACATTTTTCGAAATTACACATTTTATATGCAAACTCATTTGAGGATGTGACGTCATCAAACTCGTAAATCGTAAACCAGAAGATTGACTGATTTGTGCTTGATACCATATTGTAGACATCCTTAAACTATTGTTTTCTTGAAAATCATTTCATGTTTCCCCAAAAAGTTTATATTAGAAATTACAATAGTTTTAATTTTCTATCAGATCTTTTCTCAAATTCTCAAAAAAGAAGAAACCCGTCTAATTCTGAAAATATTGAATATTTCAGAAAAGTCCAACTGTAGAATTACAGGAAAGTAGCTGAAGGCTTTTTAAAGCCATTTAATTCAGAGAAATGTGTCAAAACCATCCCTTTTAAAATTTTGGAACCTATGTTATTACTTACATGTATATGCCCGTTGCCAAATTTGGAGCTTCACGCAAGACCACACTCTGATGTTAACACATGTTTGAAAGGCTGTAGTGTGCTAATAACTTAGTCTTTTTTTCGTTCCTTGCACCTGCCATTTTGATATCATTTTATCGCATCAGGAATAACATTGCCTCTTTTACTTTCAGTACAACCTGAACGACGATCTCCAAAAGCCCCTCACACTCCTGTGCTTCCACAGATCGTCACAAAAACAAACGTCGTGAGAAGCTCTCTGGCTCAGAATGAATCACCCGTACCAGTAAAGTTACCGCGAACCCCGGAACCGGAGGCACCGAGAGCAACATCAAAGGTAAGGCTGCACTATTGTTCAAGCCACAGCATTAGTTATTGTCCTTTGATATGGATGTTTTGCGGAAAGGTTGCTAATAATGATCTCAATCGCACCCATAAGAGAGCGCTTCGAATTCTCTTCAATGATTTTACATCTTCTTTTGATGAGTTGTTACAGAGAGGAAAGGAGTGCACTATTCATCAAAAGAACTTGCAAAAGTTAATGCTCGAGGTTTATAGCAGTTTAACACAACAAAACCCTTCTTTTTTGTGGGATATGTTCCATGAAAAGGACAATAATTACAATCTACGATCAAAGAATCTGTTGATGTTGCCTCAAACTAAAACAACTACTTATGGCAACGATAGTTTATCTTTTCGTGGTAGCATATTATGGAATTCCCTGCCTAATGATACAAAAATTGCCGCCTCCGTCTGCTCTTTCAAGTCATGTATAAAAAAATGGATTGGAGAGACTTGCCGTTGCAAAATTTGTAAATAGGTTATTTTAGGGTATTTTCGTTTCTTATCATGAACTGTAATTTATTTTGTTTTTGTAAATAGTTGGTCTTTATTAGTTCTTGAAGTAGAGCTATGTTTAACAACCAACTTATTGCATGTTAACAACCAAATATTGCATGGCATCTAATTTGAGATAGACGTTTAAAATACACGACTTAACTAAACAAAAACAAAACAAAATAAACTAAAATGGGGCATGCAACATGGTGGCTGTGGTCAAGTGACTTATAACGGAGTTCTTTGGAATTTTCTAACAGTATCGTTCAAGTGTCGTTCAAGTTTTGTAAAGTGTTGTTCAAGACATTCTGTTCAGAGGAAGGCCCAATAGCCATTCACGCCAGCTTCTTTGAAAATTTTTGTCATTTATGCTGATATCTGTTATATGTTAGGTGCTGATTGAATACAAGATTATATTTCTGCGTAAGATGCACCTTAACACTCACTTGTTTTGTTAGTCAATGAAATCTTCATGACATTTGAGCAAGGCCTGACATATATTGATTTCTTTCCAGCCTCCAGATATTGAAGACAGGCCAATACCAGCTTTGAAAGGGTGATTTATACTTCATACACTTACTGGTTGAGTCAAAACATTTATAGTATATAGTGTATTAAGTAATTTGATTTTGCAAAAATTTCTAATTTAATGAGAAAAAACGGAGGTGAACAAAATCTGCCTTCCTGCGAAGTAACGCCATTCTAAAGTGCTAGCAAAAAGAATAACGCCATTCTAAAATTCTTCCTTCCTGTTCTTTTTATCACAATTTGTTGACATAAATTGCAATATTGTGTACAGTGTAGATGATAATCGACTGGGAACTGGCATTTATCCTGATACCTTCCTTGGATCTTACAACCGTAAATGGAAAGAGCATCATCCAAATATTGCTTTCTCCTTTCTTTCATTCTTTCCTTCCTTTCCTCGTTATATTTTCAATCTTTGTTTCCTTGTCATCCTTCCTTCAATCCATCCTTCGTTCTTTCTCTTCTTTGTTTTGATTGAACAAGAACTATTGTCCACCCGTCATCGTTTCCTCTCTTTCCTTCCTTTTATTCCGCTCTTTCCCTTTCCTCCCCTCATTTTCCGTCCAGACAAGCAAGCTTCCTGCGAAGGTGCTTCGCGGCTTCCTGCGCGTCTTCCACTTCTGGAGAAAAAATGTGTTAACTGTTTGAAAATCGTACAGCAAGAAATATCAACCTGATTCCTAGCATTTCAGCTCCTTTGTCTTATTGAGGCTTTAATGGAAATTATTGAATTGAATTTATTGAAGTTAGTTGTCACGTGAAAATGTCCGCAAATAAAAGCAATTGAAATATTTTGCGAATTTTGCGTAATTGCAAAAATCTCTCGTCACATCTAATCTGAGACAGACTCTAAGTGTGCTGTTGCAAAAGCCCACTTTCGTTCATATTTTTCATGTCATCAAGTTTTGTACATGGAAGGCTGATTTTTCTTCGCACCATTTTTAATCGTCCTCGTTTTGATTTTCAGCAAAGCTCACCTTAACGAACAGACTGAATTACCACCCGAGGGTAAATTTATTTTGACTTCGTTGAATTTTAACAGCCTCCACATCATTCAAAATGTTGGTGTAAACTTCACTGACCTCTTCTTTGCATACCGAGTGCACCGAAATAAACTATGCACGTTTGGCAGGCCACAATAAATCGTACACTGGACCGATTTTGAAGATTCATGGCTTAATCTTTACCAAGAAGCCTGAATTAGATTCTAGGATTTTTTGCAAATTTTTCTGCTTTCAATTTTAGAGCAAGAGGCGAGTTTCTTAAAAGTTTTGTTTTCAAAAACACTGAAAACGATCAAATTATGTCAATCAAATTTTCTAAAGAATCGACATGAATTGACAAAGA
>REGL01000641.1:71784-88635 GCA_004194395.1 Aurelia aurita complex sp. Pacific | reverse complement strand
CCCCGGGGCACATGCGACCCCCCCCCCCCCCCCCGTCAAAGATTCTAGGACCCGAAGGCCCTTAAAGATTGCTAGTGCTCCTGAAAAACTGTTGACGACTAAATGAAAACCAGGCTGTAGGCTCATTTAAGCATGTTGTAATATGCAGAAACGCTAACCTACTTTTCTATATCCCGAACAATTGACAAGGAGCGAAAAGCTCAAAAGGTCTTTGTACCCTGTCCTAAAAATATTATTCAGGATTAATTTTTGATTAAATTGGTTTACTAGTTTTTAGACGTGGGAGAAAGAGCTTCCTTTTCTGTGAAATATCAATTTGATTCAAATGCAGTTCGAATCACAAAAAGATGAGGTACAAAATAGCATTAGACTCTCTTTTGCGCCATAATTTCTGAAAATGATTGTGAAGTAATCTTCTTCGCCTGACAGATGCTCTGAGCAGCTGGACGTTCCGCAAAGTTTTATTGCAGTTAGAACTGTGAAACTATCATTTTAAACAATGAAATTCTTGCAGACCTGCCCATAATTTGAATAATATACGCCTCCTTATCCCGGGGGGGAGTACTCCCATTATGGCATAACAGGGGGGTCCAGTCGGTTTGAGGGTCTTACGAAATGGCTACCAAATGGCATTATTTGTCAACCCCTACTACCAATTGGGGGTATTCCAAGATTCCTGGCCAGTTATAAGATTTCAAATCAATAGGCTCTTCCGCATGGCAATATGGTCGTTGCAGCAATAATTATCATTCAATTTTGAAGTTTTCTTGCTTTGTTCAGTCAGTTTTTACAATAGAAAATTTCGAAAAACTGCTGAAAATTTTCGCTACCAGATGCTACCAAATGGCCCAATTTTAGGCCCACAAACTATCATTTGGGAGTTTCTGTGAAAAGATACTACCATTTGAGGGTATTTTTCAAAATTTTTTCTTTGGCCCTCTTTAACCCTGACTGGACCCCCTGTCAGGCCATAATGGGAGTACCCCCGGGCTCCTTATCTAGTACATTGATTGCAAATTGTTCCCGAGATACAATCTATGTCAGGTGACTTTTCTTCGACTTTGTAAGTTGCTTTTCTTTTCTTTTTTAATGAGTAACAGAGTGATGCATGAAAAGGGGATATATGTTGGAAAACTTCCTGCCGCTCATTATGAATTAAAATTTTCCTGTGACCGCCCGGTCACCTGCTCGGGTGGGTTTTCGTGCTTTGGCAGTACTCCCGTCTAAAAATAGCATTTGGGGCCATTTTGCAGCTTGTGTCTTTTTTGGTTCGTTTTCATTATGTCAAATTTCATATGTCTACCAAGTTTCATGCTGGTATATATTTTGCACGATTGTGGCTAAAATTTTTGCTAACAGACTGGACTATTAGATAAATGTTCCTTCAAGCTATAATTGCAAACAATGCCTTCCTCTAAGCCTCTAAGCCATATTCTGATCAGCACACAAATGCGACAAAAATTTTCGCTGATTGAGATTTTGTCTGGTTTTACAGCTCTGAGGAAATAAGGCCCATCTCATCGAATTGAATTGATGTTGTTGTTGCCCCTGAAACGACAACAACAACATTTTTTATTTTTTATTTTCATTAATTCATATTTTTACACGATATCTCATCAGTATAAGATTAAACTACAAGAGTTACAAGTTTGTCATAAATTGATAATGAAAAACAAAATTTAAAATTTGGTATTAGCTAGGATTGGATACAGGCTGAGATCTGATCTTCCTGGGAGTCGTGTTTTAGTTAGGGTTTACTGAGCTCTTTAAATGCGTTTTTAATTTTCTTTTAAACTGATAGAGCGAGGGATTTCCCTTATTTCGATTGGTATTTCATTCCAGCTTTAAGCCCAGAAAGGTGGAAACCTTTTTTTGTACACTCAAGTTTAAACTTTGGGATGTCGAGATTTCTATTGTTTCTTGTGTTATACGTAGAAATTTCCTTCCTCTGACTATACTTGTTCCAGAGGCTCTCAGGGCACTACTTGTTGACTATTTTGTGTGTCGTGGTACAGATCTATCAAATTAGATGATCTGATCAACGTTCAGCCCATTATTGATCCAGGGGTCCTTTATTCTAGCATTTTGAATAATTGAGAAGGCCCTGTTCTGTAGACGCTGAAGCGTTTGCAGCTTCGTATTGGGCAGGCTACCCCAGATAACATTCCCATATTGGAGGTGACTTTCAACCAGCTCATGGTAAACCTCACATAGCTTAGATTGCGGAAGAATGTTCTTAAGTTTTTTCAATGCAGACAAACCACTTGTTATTTTACCTTTCAAGGATTTGAGTGTCGTTGTGGAGTGAGGCTGAAGCACGGGGGGGGGGGGTTGCTTCTAGCGTTGTTTTGCATTCTATGAATTTGACACGTTCTTTAGAAACCATTGAATTGATTGAGTTAGCGTAAACAAAGGACCTATTATGTTTTGCGTTTAGGCGCATTAGCGCACTGGAGCGTCGCTCGCTATTAGTATCTAGCGAGGATGTTTTGATTAAAGCCTTATTTAGGTTAAACTGCATTTATCTTTTGCAAACTGCAACATTATGACACATGTGCAAGTTTTAACATTGGAATCACAGTTTGATAGCTAATAGTTAGTTCGTTATTTCTAAGCAGAAGAGCACCACTTCCTTCAATGGTGTATGCAAGCACTGTTTTAAATATTTCAGAAATGTGCAGCGATGTACGCGGATGTACCTTTTTGGGGTACCCGCCACATGAAACCTGTAGATAAAACATGCAGATAAATTGGCATGCACAACAGTACCCTACTTGAATCGTGAAATTCATGTGCAGTTTTTTTTTTTAATAATAAGCACAATAGCTACAGCTATACGATAGAATAACAAGAACAATCAAATCTAATTTAAAAACAAAACAAATAACAACAACAGCAGCAACTAAGGTTCAAAAGGTTCTTTGTTTTACATTTTAACAAAGCAGCCAAATTAAGTACCCTGCATCAGTATAATTGCAACAGCTACAAAGCTGCTACGGTTCAAGAGCGCTCACACTGCTCCAGAACATTCTATAGATAGAAGGAACTGAAGTGTAACATATTAGCAGAACAGAGTCAACGGGAGGCCGATCCGTTACATACTCGGTACGAATCCAAAGTTGTACTGATACTGATTAAAAGGAGTTCCAGTCCATGTGGATTGCTTTTCCTAGAGTCATGACACTGATGCAAATCAAAATAATTACAAACCGTATCGCACACAGCTGCGTGATTTTCTCTGAAATAAGAAGAAATATCTATATTACTATCAAGAAAGTCAAATTTAATGCCTTTTTTCTCTTTTCTATTTCTACGTAGCATCATCCAAAGGCAGTGTTTAGGACACTGAGAAGCTGCGCTTATCGAAGCAGTGCCCTGGTTCTTCCTCTCAATGTGACCACACTTCGTGATTCTTATAGCCTGGAATTACACAGAGTTGGCGACTCTCCTCACTCTCCGTAGCAGGTTTGGCATGGTGGGGACTCAAACCACCAACCCTCAAATTGGTAGTCGAGCTTGCTACCACTAAATGTTCAATTCGAAAGATCAGGGGGTTCAAGTACTTGGGACCTTAAACAAATTTGATGATATCATAATCTAAACACTGGTTGAAAAATAAAACAAGTTATAATTTTGAACAAATAATCAAAATATCTAAAATTGCCAATGAACAAAGCCCCTGAAGTTCCTTTTAAGCCATTGAATCAAAGGGCAGCTGCAATAACCATTTACGAAATTTTTTTAACAAAATTTGAAGCCTATGCTGTCCACAAAGTTCTTTTTATTCCATTATTAATTACTATACATGCAACTATGCTACCATACTACAGAAAAATATCCCAGGGAGCAAAACATTTCGTCTACCCTGACGCCTAGACTCACGAGATAGTCGCAGTAATCGCAACAAAAAGACAAAAACAGCAACAACAACAAAAACAACAAATTTTTTTGCTCAAACTGGTTTGAGCATCTATCAGTCTATCAATAGCGATAACTGCAAACTTGTAATTAGTCTACCAGACGAACTAATTTAAAAACAAAAACTAAAAAACAACAACAACAAAAATAAAAACAAAAACATGAATCCACACGAATGACTATTACGAAAACAGGAGACTTACATGCACAAATGGCAAACGTAGCTGCAACTTGTAACTAAATAACTGTTAGTGCAGGTTTTTTTTTATTTTTTTATTTATTTTTTATTAATTCATATTTTTACACGATATCCCATCAGTACAAAATTAAACTACCAAAGATACAAGTTTGTTATAAATGAAAAATGAAAAAAAAATTTTAAATTTGGTATTAGCTAGGATTGGATCCAGGCTGAGATCTGATCTTCCTGGGAGTCGTGTTTTAATTAGGGTTTACTGAGCTCTTTAAATGCGTTTTTAATTTTCTTTTAAAACGATAGAGCGAGGGGATTTCCCTTATTTCGATTGGTATGTCATTCCAAGCTTTAAGCCCGGAAAGGTGGAAACTTTTTTTTGTACACTCAAGTATAAACTTTGGGATGTCGAGATTTCTATTGTTTCTTGTGTTATACCTAGAAATTTCACTCCTCTGACTATACTTGTTCCAGAGGCTCTCAGGGCACTGCTTGTTGACTATTTTGTGTGTCATGATAGATCTGTCAAAATAGATGATTTGATCAACGTTCAGCCCAATATTGATCCAGGGGTCCTTTATTCTAGCATTTTGAATAATTGAGAAGGCCCTGTTCTGTAGACGCTGAAGCGTTTGCAGCTTCGTATTGGGCAGGCTACCCCAGATAACATTCCCATATCGGAGGTGACTTTCAACCAGCGCATGATAAACCTCAAATAGCTTAGATTGCGGAAGAATGTTTTAAAGTTTTTTCAATGCAGACAAACCACTTGCTACTTTACCTTTCAAGGATTTGAAGTGTTCCTTCCAACTTAGGTTCTCGTCGACAATAACCCCTAGTGATTTAGTTTCTGTCACTCGTTTTATTTCTGTGCCATTAAGTTTCAATGGAGCCAGAGGTTCAATTTTGTTAATTCTACGTGGATGGCCGATGAGCATAAACTCAGTCTTTTTAGGATTGGCACTTAATTTTTTGACCCTCATCCACTCAGAAATGTTCTGTAGCTCCTCCTGCATCATCTCGGCAAGTTCGCTAATATCTTCAGAGGCTATCGTTGTGTGCGTATCATCAGCATAAGTTTTTCGAGCAGTATTTTGTGATCCACCGTATCGAAGGCCTTTTTTAAATCCAAAAACATCGTCATATTGACCTTTTGAGAATCAATGTTATTATGCCATTCATCAGTAATCTTTACTAGAGATGTGATTGTTGAGTGTAGCTTACGAAACGCATGCTGATTCTTTTCTAGCAACTGTTTCTCTTTGAAATAGTCGATCAGCTGATCATGAGCAATTTTTTCCACAATCCTTGCAAATATGGATAGAACGGATACAGGCCTGTAATTATTCATGTCATCCCTTGCATAAAAAAAAGTTAAAATCCCTTGCACAAAAAAAGTTAAAAAGCAGGTTAAAAAAGCGAGGTAAACAACATGCTACCAAGTTGAGCGACCTTACAAAATTATTTTTATGCAGCATGATATCAAGGCCAACTTTAGAAATAGATCTGCAATGTATGCAACTTGCCCAAGAGCTTGTTTACACAAGTCCGGGTTGGCTCTAACCCGCCGCAGAGGGTCAGCCCTTCTCCAGTCAAATCTCTTCAAGCGTTTACACGAACCCAGTAGCCAGCCCGGGTGAACCCGCCTGGGCGGGTAACCCTTCTCGAGGGTAGGGTTGACCCGATGAGGTGGGTTGGCTTTTAGTAGAATTTTTCCATGTGAAAGCGGGTCAGCTGAACCCGGGGTCGTTTAAACGGTTCAAAGTAGCGAACCCAGGGTCATTTAACAAAAGGTATTATCATGAAAACAAAAGGCAACAAAAAGCCAACTTGCCACGTGTCAACTGGTGCAACTTACAGAGCTGTCACGGGTTGGCTATTTACCACGCCACCGAGCTGCCCCGGGCTCATGTAAACAGCAATTAATTTAATGAGGCAGTTTTGAGCTGACCCGGGGTGGATACTGCTCCGGGTTCATGTAAACGGGGCCTTAGAAGAAATACTTTGGTATTATAAGTTTACTTACACTAGAGGTCCCCTTGGGTCTGCTATCCAAATGGTTCCTACAAAAATTGATACATTCGGAATGACAAGAAGAAATCTGCGGTTTTAGCAAGGTGAGGTTAAAATCATGGTCAAAATCAAGACGTAATTGCTTGTAGGCAAACCATGAATTTGATACCAACAGTCCTGTGGTGGAAAATTTATAATTCGCAGAAGCTCCGTGGCAGCCATATACCAGATTTGCATCCGCCATTTATCAGAACAAACCGCTCTCCCCAATCTCCATTTTCAATTCTTGAAATAATCTATTGTTGACCAATTCTTCACTAGGAATTTGATAAGGTTGATATGGTCAACAATCGTGGGACAATCCAAGAATATTTATCTCGAATTATATCGAAATTTCACGAAGTTCACATACAACAAGGGTGGTAATTTCTGTTCAATTGTAAAACATTTAATTGCATTTCACTTAGTTCAACAGCATGATAGTTTATCAACATATCACTTTCCTTAGTTTAAAGAAGAGTAACATCAACAAACCCGATACAGTCTCTGCTTGAGGCGATGATGGCGAAAGTGGGCCCGATAAGTGTCTGCTCAATCGCTTCTTTGGAGGAACAGGCGGTGCACCTGTGCAGAAAAAACAAGATAAAAACAGTAAATGGATTGCTTGATTGGTCGATTGACTAACATTCGTTTCATTGTACCAATCAACTGATAGGATGTATGTTTTTATGTACGAAGTAAACCAGTACATACATGAGTGGAGCTGTGAAACGCACTAACGCACTCTTTCACTCACGCTCTCGCGAACCAAGAACGCATTCCGTGAACCAGCTAAGAATGCCAAAAATGCAATCAGTTTCCCACTGCTGTGTTTTTGCTACACCTCCGCAACATCACATCACCGCATTTACAGATACTTTTTTATGCCAAAGTGCTTGTATGACAATAAATAAAACAGCCAATCAAAGACATTGAACGCATACAAGGAATCGTGTCGTCAGTCTAGGTTTTGACGAGGAAAAATTGCATCTGGTAGATACTTTTGGACTTCACCATACTTTCCCTCAAGAGATGAAAGCATAAATTGTAGATAAAAGACTTCATACCTGGTTCTTCAGAGTACGATGCGCCCATGAAATCACCAACCATTTCATAATTTTGTGGCATCGAACCAAGTGTCATACTTTTTCTTGAACCTGAAGAATAACAAAATACGTCGAGGGAGTCTGCAATACCTTGGGGGTAAACATGCGACTATATGTCAGAGGGATGTCAGATCGATCCCAATACAGTAAGACCCCGCATATAAGAGCTAAGTCTATAGCAAAGTTTCTTAATTCTAGGGTATGAAAGTTGAAAATGCTTCCAGACATGTACCATGGAAAAACCAAATAAATGAAAGTGCTTTGTGCATCTAGCACTTTGAAACATTCTTCTTTCCAGTTTAATTCTCAAAAAGTTTAGGAAAGGTTTCTGGAAAGATGTTTAACCTAAAGGCTCTTAAAAGTTGTCACTCTTTTATGCAGGTTTTTATTGTGACGGCTGCATTTAAAGTTCGATCAAACAGCAACTTGGTTCCAAGGTTTTTGCAAATTACTATTTTCATGTGATTGGAAATTCGCAAACCCATGTAGCAGGAACAAAATTTTGATAGCCCAATTCGTCTCGACCATACGTGCTTGAGAGTTAGTGGAAGGTATTGCTTATTTCCGTCAACAAACTATATGGAAGTGTGAACTACGTATGTGGTATTAGAGCGGCGTAAAGATTCCTTCCAAACCAAAGATCTTCATAGCTTAGAGCAAGGTCAACGAAACTAGAGGTCAAGTGAGGCAATTTAGTTCAATTTTAGTGACATTTTGCAACAGGCATAAAATGGGCTTTAGCGTGGCCTATTTGCAAAGATGTCGAAGAAGATGTGAAATGAAGGCAAAGCAAAGCAACCCATTTTACAGTATCTAGGCATTTGACGTAACCTCGCTCTACTTTATATACTAAAAACGGACTCACCTATACGTCAAAGACAACTAACATACTATATATAGCAAAACCAGGCATTGTAAAGCCACATGAAATTACAAACGACAAAACAAACGACAAGGAATATGAAACGAGTATGAAGCAGAAGCACATCTAAATCTAAGCTAAATCCCAGCTTCATGAAGCAAACTTTTGAGGAAAAAGAAATGCCTTACAATCTAAGATGCTCTGATAAACTATCACTACCGAAGGCAAAAACATCTCGCCTTGCTATAGATACTGTCAGATTCATGGGGAAAAGAGTATGGGAAACACTACCACCAGAACTGAAAGATTTAGACTCCCTCCAGATATTCAAAAAACTTATTAAAGCCCATAAATGCCAAGCCTGCAACTGCAAAATATTTTAGCATGGTTTAGGTTTTTTATTGTAAAATATATTCTCCTTGCAACACTGTATGTATTTTTGTAAACAGTTGGTCTTCATTAAAAATTATAGCTATAATTTTTCAGCCAACTTTAAATGAAAAAATTAATAATGATAATAATAACAGGGGATATTATCAACCAAAACCCCTTTGAAGCCAAAACTGAACAGGGCCAAACACAAAATAAATTTTTACAGTAGAGACAAGTTAGGAAAACTTCCGAAAAAACTTAATTATTATTGGGGAACTACAAGTTTTTCGGTAACGGGCACGGCATGGGACAGTTGAAATTGCTAGAAACAGATCATTTTTGCCAATAAAATGGCCACTGTTGATGAGCCTACGTCTAGGGATTTCAACTTACCAATTGAGCAAGTTTCCATATCTGCGAGGTTGAAACCAGAATCCAGAGACATTGATGATCTAAACAGTTCTAACAAGGAAACAAAATTGACATCAGCCATCCCGATCATAACACTCCTAGAGTCCCTAGTTTACAAGCCCAGTTCAACGAACCTTTTTACTCAGCACATTGGTAAAACTAACTAACTCAGCAAGTCAAGTTTATAATATATTTTTTGAATTTATAATTTAACTAATTTATTTAATTATTCCGCATATAATTTAACTAACAAGTCAAAAGATTGGTCAGTTCGATTAGTTCGGTCAGATTCGGTCAGTTCAGTATTGTTCTTTGTTACAGAAAGCTGTAAACAATGTATAGAAGGGTGAGATTAGCTGTAATTTTAACTACGTTTTGTTTTTTAATAAATCCAAATAATAAATACATTATAAATAAATGATGACGATGCTGATAATGAGAATGACGATGATGATGATGATGATTAAGAAGACCAACTTCTTCTTCAATACTTGTTCAGGCACAAACCATCTCGTCGGGTTTCAATGCAAAGGAACTGAAACTTTAGTGGAGGTCAAATCACGATAAAGCAGATGTCAGCGAAGATTTTCCGCGCAATTGCAATTTTATTACTAGTCGTCAGTCCTCTGAAATTTAATTTCTCTTGCTAGCCGGCCATAATGGGCGACCGGCCATAATGGGCGACGCTACTCTAGGTTGCTTATTTCAGAATCGGGATTGAACGGATAAACGTTTTAAATTCGCACATGCTACATTAACCATGGGTAGTTAGACGCTGCAGTTATGCTTGATTCCTCCGCAGGTACATGTTAGTTGCAGCTTTAATCTATAGACGAATACCAGCAGTGTCTAGTTACCCATGTATTACCAACTTCAGCATAGGTTCTAAATCTTTAAATCGATTTAAAAAGGTGGGTGTAAAATTGTATGACCTATTCCTTTGAATGGCTCGAAAGAAACTTTGGCTACCTATCTATAATTCTACCGTTGGATTTTTCAGAAATCTTCCATTCTTTCGAAATTATAGGGCATTTTATATTTAAACTCATTTGAGGATATGACGTCATCAAATTTCTAAATCGTAAACCAGAAGAGTGAGAGACTTTTGCTTGATACCACATTGTAGACATCAATAAAATATCGTTTGATTAAAAATTGTTTGATGTTTCGTCGACAAAGTAAGAAATTACAATGGTTTTAAGATTTTTTCAACATTTTTGTTGAATTCTTAGAAAAGAAAGAAAACACTCTAATTCTGAAAATGCTGAAAATTTTTGAAAAGTCGAACGGTATAATTATATTGAAATAGATGAAGTTTCTTTTGAGCAGCTCAGTTTAAAGAAATAGGTTATATAATTTTACACCAACCTTTTTAAAGATTTGATACCAATACTACCAAATTCATTTGAAGCACATATTTTCCTCGATGATTACGCTATGCTACTTTTATTGGTTCCTGATTTTCATGGGCTACTATTTTCAGGGTTTTTTCGGAAGATTTCTCTGATGAAAGCACGAAACAATCATGTCAGAGTGAGCGCTTTCATTGTCAGACTCTGTTGGTGACTAAGTTGCCTGTCATAAATTGTAGGACAGTTAACATCTTGGTACGGTACAAGGAGAAACAATGATAAAACAAGCAAAATAAGATCCTACCATCTCTATTATCATCTACGGGGTCTTTGATACTCAATAGATCTGTAAAATTAAAGATGATGCCGTAATTAGCAAAAAGGCGATATTCAAAGATGCAGATTGAGCAAACAAGGAGGTTTTTGGCATGAATCTTTTATAAATCTACAAGAGTCATGACCACAAGGTATCTATTTCAAGATTTTGGTTTGTAATTAGCTTATTAATTTTCTGATTTTATACACACTAATTTGTGAATTGTTCACAGCCCCCGGAAAAGTAGCCTTCGTTGACGGGATTACCTAGTTCGAGAAATGTCAAATGAAATTTCGAGGGTGCTAATTCAAGGGCTAATTTTTCTGAGTACTTTGCAATCTAATCTGGTGGCTTCTTATCAGCATTCAAAAAGATGTTCAGCAGTTTGCTGATGGCATGGGTGGGGGGGGGGTACTTCATCGTCCAAAGTACTAGAATGCCGCCCAAATGGATAAGTTTGTCAACCAGAAATTCCCTACATATCGTGCTGTTTTTGCACAAACCCCTGAGCTGTTAAATCACAAAAAATTGGCCCAAACCTATATTAATTCTTATCGGCTTCTTCACTAAGTAATCCCATGAGAAGCTAGTAAATGCGCCACTGGTCATTGTAAACATCAAGCCATGGTTGTCCACGCATATTTCATCATTTTCAGAACAATTCATTCTAGACGATTGTAATGATTGTAAGTACTATTTCGGTCCCGTTCAACCTCTAAATTTTCAAATAAATGGATGGTTCTTCGATCGAAAAGTTGATAGTAGACATAGGCCATATTTGAAAATATGGGTGGCATGTTTAGTTCAACCTTCAGTGGAAGTAACTACCCGGGGGGCTAAAGTGAACAATGTTGTATTGTTAAATTGTTATGTTGCGAAATGGACGCTAGTATCCAGACTACTTACATACGCCCTGTATATAGAGTTATGATTGATGATAGTTTTCGCTGTCGGGTCATTCCATATAATTTGAACAAAGGCATGTCAAGTCATGTTCGAGAATCGCCCTCAAATTTTTTTCATGTAATTGTTACCTAAAGACAAGGTTGACTTTCAAATTCCAGCTTCATAACTTGAACGGTTAATTTTCTATGGCTGATTGAAGTTTTTAAAGACAGCTCGATCAAAGATGAAGTGACACTTTCAATGATTTTTAATTTCAATTACAGGACTCTGTAACAAATTCTGTTGAGTGAAAATCATTTCAGATGCAGCATATCATCAGCAAAAAACAATATTTGCAAGTCGAAGCTGACAACCTTGCACAGGTGCTTGTCAAAATCCTGCCATGATAATGAAAAATTCTGAATTAAGCCACTTTGGAAGGAACTTGCATGAATTTTCCTGTTAAAACGGCAAAAGCAAATTAACTACAAATGATACTCTTGTGCTACCATGCTGTTAGAAGTCAGAATAAAATAAATAAAAAATTCCACGAGCTTCTACTTGAAAAAAAATTAAGTATCAAAATGGCACAAACTTGTATGTTTGTGCAATTTTAGCAGATTTGAAAAATATTTTACAAATTTTGGTATGAACAATTCCAAATTGCTTCGTCACTTGTTAATGTATACTAGTTGAAGTTTGCCTAGACCGAATATTTTTGATTGAATCCACTTGCTAGTCAGTGAATTTGCCTTTTGAAAGTAGCTCAGACACCAAAATGGCCGATATGGGGCATGTTCAGTGGCTGCAAAATGTACCGGTCAGTAATGTCAGAGTCTTGAGAATTTTACAACCAGTAGTCTACTCTGTTACCTTCTGCTGACAAGAATTTCATGGTTCAAATGGAATTTTAAGGCAGTAATTAAAATATTTTTGACTGCCTGTTTGTCGAGAAATTGGTAATGTTGTGGAAACTCTCTTCAGTTGGAGCAAGGTCAAAATCTCATGAAATCATCATTGAATAAGGTGAATGCAAAGCTTCACTTACCTTCAAGGATTAAAATGCAGAGATATGTCCCAAATATTGGGTTCCCATGAATTTAAGGGGGGAGGGACATTAATCATGTAATGTAACTACATAACTCATTGACCGAATGAACTTATCAGTTATTCTACAAAGGAGTCACAGAAAAGATCTTTGGAGAGAATGATCTATTGGGGATATGAGGCAGTTTCTTCTAGGTCAAATGTTAGCCTTCAACATGAATTTTAAAATGTACAACTAACTTGCAATTTGTCAGTTGATTGAAGATCAGGAAACGTTCTAGTGGGCGAAATTTTGAGACACAAAAACGAAACTCAGCGAAACTTTGACTTGATAGAACTTCAAATGGTAGATTGAACAACAACGTTCAAGAACTCAAAAGCTGAAAAAAAGTCATTTATGCACGAGTGTCTAGAACCGAGTCACTACATCTTTTATCTCTCCAGTAGTAAAGTTGTACGGTCTTCCAGCCGAATTGGATGTTGGAGGAACTAACAAGCTGATAATGTGAGCTGTTGGGACCCAGAGATGATGATTTCATGAGATTTTGACCTTGCTCCAACTGAAGAGAGTTTCCACAACATTACCAATTTCTCGACAAACAGGCAGTCAAAAATATTTTAATTACTGCCTTAAAATTCCATTTGAACCATGAAATTCTTGTCAGCAGAAGGTAACAGAGTAGACTACTGGTTGTAAAATTCTCAAGACTCTGACATTACTGACCGGTACATTTTGCAGCCACTGAACATGCCCCATATCGGCCATTTTGGTGTCTGAGCTACTTTCAAAAGGCAAATTCACTGACTAGAAAGTGGATTCAATCAAAAATATTCAGTCTAGGCAAACTTCAACTAGTATACATTAACAAGTGACGAAGCAATTTGGAATTATTCATACCAAAATTTGTAAAATATTTTTCAAATCTGCTAAAATTGCACAAACATACAAGTTTGTGCCATTTTGATACCTAATTTTCTTTTAAGTGGAAGCTCGTGGAATTCTTTGTTTATTTTATTCTGACTTCTAACAGCATGGTAGCATAAGAGTATCATTTGTAGTTAATTTGCTTCTGCCGTTTTAACAGGAAAATTCATGCAATTTCCTTCCAAAGTGACTTAATTAAGAATTTTTCATTATCAAGGCAGGATTTTGACAAGCACCTGCACAAGTTTGTGAGCATTGACTTGCAAATAAATTCTTTTTGCAGATGATATGCTGCATCTGAAATGATTTTCACTCAACAGAATTTGTTACAGAGTCCTGTAATTGAAATTAAAAATCATTGAAAGTGTCACTTCATCGTTGATCGAGTTGTCATCAAAAACTTCAATCACCCATAGAAAATTAACCGTTCAAGTTATGAAGCTGAAATTTGAAATTCAACCTTGTCTTTGGGTAACAATTACATGAAAAAAATTTGAGGGCGTTTCTCGAACATGACTTGACATGCCTTTGTTCAAATTATATGGAATGACCCTGATCGGAAGCTTAGAAGTGAATGTCTGCTTTCTCTAACTAAATTCTAATGCGGGATAGAACAAACAATAAGTACTAAGTACGCTCGTTTTCTTTGCAAAATTATTACTATTTTTTGTCTCTTGTTTTTCGTTTTTGCTTTTGCTTTTGTTTTTGTTTGTTTTCGTTTGTTTTTTCTTTTCTTTTTTGTTTTGTTCGTAGTTAAGTCTAGTTTATATAAATTGTTGAGGATACCGAGGACTGCCCCTTTTGTCTGAGCCTTTTGTTATGCTGGTAAAGTTCTAAGCAGATCAACAGCTGGGAAACCTATTACCATGCGCAAGAATCTCTTTGTTTCTTCGCTAATCCTTGTTTGGGTTGTGGTTAGAGTCTCCGCCCACACTCTTTTCACAAACCAAACATGCTCTCTGCGCATGATCACAGGTTTCCTTTTTGGGGGATAACCGTTGCTTGGAACTTTGATGGTTCGTATCCTCAACAATAAATGTATTTTTTCAATTTTTTTTAAAGGCCTCGGGGTTGACATTTTATTTTGCTCCTCTTGGTATCGTAGTCGTAGTGTTGTAAAGTAGGTTAAGTAATGTAGGTAGTAATTTGTTATGTAAATTTTCAGATGGAATATAAAAAACATAAGTACCGTTTGGTAATGCCTCGCTATGATAAAACCAGAGCCTTCTAGCAAATTCTAAACTTCGAAGCACATCTCAATATACAAACCTGCAACGTTCCTTATAACCGGACTCGTAGTTTGGTTGTCTGGCGTATCCAACTTCGCTCGTACCCTGGAATGAGGAAAAAATTATGCGCAGAAATTAAAAAGTTGAATCAGAAATTTGTTATGTCTCAGTTCACATTCATAAGTCGCATGGAAGTGAAGATGCAGTGCATTTGAATGTTAAAAGTGGAGAGTTAGTTAATTTGTTTATCAAAGACTCAATAGCGATCACCGAATACAAAGAAGAGAGAACGACCAGAGAGATACAAAGAAAAACAAAGTTCGTATTGTTAAAAGTGTCCCAATAAACTACCGGGTGTCCCAAAAATGTTCTCGGATTTGGTTGACTCCAGCGCTGTGAATTTAGCTTCAATCAATGTGTAATAACTCTAAAATGTTCGTTGATAGTTGACTTGACAAAAGATACCTCATTTGTCAATATTGCTACTTTGAGAGCAGACATGTTAATCTTGAAAGCTCAAATTTGCCTCTTCATGCAAACCAGAGATTTAGCCTTTTGGCCTAAACAATTTCTTAAAACATGGCGTATAAGTCAACGATAGCCTTGATAAAATTTGAACGATATCTGATCTTGTGTTATTCTGTTTTCCAGAAGTAGAAGTCACCCCCCCCCAGTCACCCATTGGGAAGCTTCTTAATTTTTCATTAATTTCAGTTCTTAATTTGGATGTGTTTCAGCAATTTGCAAAGGCCAAAATGCCACAGCTCTGGTTTGCAACTAGATGCAAATTTGAGCTTTCAAGATTGATACTTCTGCTCTCAGAGAACCAATACCTAAAAATGAGGTGTCTATGTTCAAGTTAACTATTGCGGAACATTTTGAGAGTGATTAGCTATCGATTAAAGCTAAATTCACATCGCTGGAGTCAACCAAATCTGTATACAGTTTTTTGGAACATCCGGTATTTCTCATCTTTCATAAATTTCTTAACGTGCATTTCATCTTAAAATGGGAATTTTCATGTAAATTCGTGATTGAACATGATAAAAATTCTAGTAAATGAAGCAAGGAAACTAACACGTGCAAATTGACGCAGACTCGTGCGAACTTCCTGCAGAATTCCTAAAGATTTTAGGACACAATTTTTTAAATATTGATTTCATTGTTATAACAGGGTCAATACATTCAGTAAATTTACACAACCCATTTCCATTGTGCCCTGCTTAAAACATAACTTACCAAATTGCATGGATAAATAAACTTTAAGATCGTATATGAAAAGAAAAGGAAATCCATGAACTTAACGAACTTAGAAGTCAATATCTGTATGTTAAACATTGATCTAAAATATGAACCTCTGTGATCTTTGAAAAACACTGTCTTATTTTAAAGCAGCTAGCAAAGGAGCAGTTTTGAGTTTATAGCTCAACTGGTTCCCAACAATAACTCCTTGAAAGGAAAAGCTCGTTGCCAATTGAGGTCTCACACAGTGGAATCCGCAGGTCAGTACCGGTATTACGTAAGGTCCAATCGCAAGAATCGGACAATTTCTGAAACATTGACTGCATATGGGGAGTTGCAGCCCTATTCAAGGATTTAGACATTACAGAAGCTGTTTTTAAAGTCAATCATTTACAAGATTGTTAACCATCCTAGTTGTGAATATTAATGGCAATGGCAAAACTTGACCAGGTCTACAAAGCTCTCTTTGAAAGCCACCTTCGCTATGGCGACATTGTTTGGTGTACTCTTTCCAACACCAAACTATCCCAACTGCAACGATTACAGACAAGGGCAAAGAAGCTAATACTGAACGCCAAGTATAAGGACGGCTGGAACTGTAAATGGCTCAATGTAAAGTCTTTGCTCTCATTTGACAAAGGAGTCATGACATATAAAATTCTGCATGGCCTTTGTCCCGAAAATCTTCGCCATAAGTTCACTGAAAGATCCATGATTTCAGAGCATAGAACCAGAAATCATGGAGATCTGCAAATTCCCAAAGTTAGGTTAGAATATGCAAAGCGAAGTTTCTACTTCTCTGGTGTCAAAAATTGGAATGATATCCCGGACAACATTCGAGAACAAGAATCAATCGCTCGTTTTAAAACAGGTTTTAGAAAGTATCTTTTGAACCTACAAAACCCAAACACGACCCCTTGGTAGAGCAGCATATTTAAATT
>REGL01000641.1:38872-70423 GCA_004194395.1 Aurelia aurita complex sp. Pacific | reverse complement strand
ATAATTTGTAAATACGCTGAAAGGTTTTTCGTGTATAAATATTGATAAAATGAAAAAAATGGTGCACCATCAAAAGGACTGTTGAAAAAACACGAGTAATCTACACAAACAAGATGGCGTCGATCTCTCAATTCTGTAGTGATGTCAAATCAGCTGAGTGGGTTGCTTGCAATGTTAAAACTACCAATCTTTGTCAAGTAGAAAATATTCATGACACTTTCAAGTAGAAATATTAAACATAGAGAAAAACAGGAAAGCGAAAACTTACATGACCCTAATTTCACCACTTTCATCTCCGAGATGAGTCAAGCAGCAAACAAAGTCTTCTGTACTTGCGCGTAGAAGTCGTTTTAAAGAGACGACACATTCACCTATCAAACAGACAATTCAACGTTTTCATTTACCATTGAATATTACTGGGTGCAACAGAAAATATTATTCACTTTTGACAGGCCATGATGAATCGTAGACAAGGCTGATTTTGAAAATTCATGATTGATGTTGGCCCGCCTACTTCTCTCGTCACAAACGATATCTTAAAAATTCGTAGTCTGGAAAGAGCCTGAATCGATCGAAAAACATCCAGCACATTCTCTAAAGAATGAGCTAGACATTTTAGTTATTCTCAAAGTTCGAATGATATGTTAATACATTGTGTACCATTTTCGAATGCGCACAATGATGATAGAAGCTCTAACGCCACTCAATCGCGCCTCTCGTACAAAGATGTGCCAAAAATACCGCTCGCTCTAGACTCTCTTGTAGAATAGTTAATAGGTCTATATGGAAAGTCTTAGGAACGATTAGGAAAATAAATTGTTGAATAGTTATAATCAACAGAACGAGCGGTGAAACTATCCTTGTACCATCTCCTAGTATCACCTTTATCAATTCAAAAACCTTTGCATTTCTTAATTTCAACAAAATCTTTGCGTTGATAGAAAGTAATAGTTTTCTCTTCGTCCTTTCAAGTTCGGTCTTCAAAAATTTGACGGATGTTTGCGACTAATTTCACGCTGTTTCCAATCCAAGAATGTGGAAGGAATCGCTTATTTTTGCTGGACGTAGGCGTCCGAAAAATCAACAAAAACATGTCATATGTTATTTGTCATGTTGGCCAAAGACTAAATCATCAATCTTCAAAATCCGTCCGGTGTAGGGTTAGTTTGTTGGTGCATCCGGTGGTTTGCATGGTGCAACGTGAGACTTTTAATGCTGTGATCTGATTTGCACTGAATTAAAAAGATGAGCAACTGCAGTAAGAGGGCTTTTACATGATAAATTTCAACCCGTGTTTAGTTTCAACACGGGTTGAGTTTTAACACATTGCTTATTTTGCCTTGCGTTTACATGAAATCTCAACACGGGTTGAGATTAGGTCACATGGTTGCAAACAATAGAAGAAGGAATGTGAGCCCACTCAAATATTTGAATGATTNCTAAGTGGCCCTTTACATGATAAATTTCAACCCGTGTTGAGTTTCAACACGGGTTGAGTTTTAACAGCATTGCTTATTTTGCCTTGCGTTTACATGAAATCTCAACACGGGTTGAGATTAGGTCACATGGTTGCAAACAATAGAAGAAGGAATGTGAGCCCACTCAAATATTCGAATAATTGCGGAAATAGATTCGATCTCCTTTGTTTGCATTCTAATCTCGCCCCGAGTTGAACAATTTTTGCGTTTACATGAGAATTTTAACCCATGATGAAATTTCAACACGGGTTGAGTTGCCGAGTTGAGTTGAACCCGTGTTGAGTTTCAACTCGGCCTCCTTCATGTAAACGCGATGAAGGCTTACACCGTCAACCGAGTTGAAACTCAACCCGGGTTCAACTCAACCCGGGTTGAAATTGCTCATGAACAGGGCCTCTAAGACTCACCAAACGATTCATGTCCGTCATCTCCTTTCAGTGCAATTTGTATATGTTGATCTTCTAAATATCTTTGATTGGACAATGCTGGAATGAGCTATATAGAACGATGGAATTAAATTTACAGTCAATACTAAATCCGTTATATTATTTTCGAAATACAAATCATTGCTTCGCAGAATTTAAGTTGATATTTGGTCCTTGTCAACTTGGGTAAGCATGGTCTAATTTTGCAATAGCTCCCCATTTCGTCATCTGCTAGAACCAAATCGATTGGTAATCGACCACTTATTAGTTATCAAGTCAACCTGTTACTAACTGTATTCTAAAACAGAGGTGCAGGCATAGTAGGCATTAGGTTAAAAAAACACAGTTGTCAAATGATAAAGTTCAAGCAGCTAGTGTCAAATTAGATATCACCTTCAAATGCCTGCGAATAACAACAAAAGAAGTGTTTTGCAAAGGAGTGTTGCGCTATCGCAAATCTCAGGGGACATCTAATTTCAGACGGACTTCAATGTGTTACAATAAAAAAGGTATTCCTTCGAAAGCATCCAAATAAAAAATCCGAGGTCATAAAAAAGAAATGTTTAGAATCAAATGAATTAAATAAAACTAAAAGCAGGTTTCAAATATTGATTTGTATGTCACTCGATTGTTGGAGATGGTATTGACTTCCATTCTCATAATTCCATTCTTCTAATCAGTGCAGTGGTCAGAAATTATAGCCAGAAGTGCCAGTCTTTTTGACAAATGAATCAGTCGCAAATCATGTTGCCACCACCGAGAGTTTGACCTTAGAGCTTCGAAACAGCCATACATATTAATCATAAATGTCCCGTTTAAGGCATATAATAACATTTCTAAAAATCTAAAACTTGGTTTTAACACAGATAAAATTGAGTTTTCAAGGTCCTAATGAAATGCCCGGGACTGGAAAGATTTTCTAAAACTTAGCAAACGAGGGGGGGGGGGTGATGTCTGTCAGGTAAAACAAAACTGCACAGATTCTCTTGAGAATGCCACAATGTAGTCTGCAAGGAAGGACACATGATTCCCAAGAAATCAAATACACGACTTCAGAAATCCTTATATTTTCTTGAGAAATCCCTAAATCTTCTAGGAATCCCACCTAGTAATCTCACAAGTTTTCTAAAGAGGGAATACCCCTCAGTTTGTAACAATATATGACCAGTTACGTTCTTCCAGGCACATTGTCGCGGATGTGATTGGCTAGGAGAAGCACGAAATCAATAACAAAGATATGACCTTCAAATAAAAACTGTGCCTTCATGCTCTTGAGTCATATTTCGCATTGAGAACAAAGGGAATCAGATCGTTCTCGCCTTTATGATTTTGATGTACATCGAAATTATTGAGGCTTACCCAATTCTATTCTTTTCGATTGTCTTATTCAACCAATCAGGGCCATGGCAGTGTGTTTTTAAGCCTTATAAAACAAATCATACCTTTGGGATATCATCCATGCGCCAAGCAGGAAATGAATGTGAGTGGTCATTTAAGTTAACGCCTTTTCCATCGATGCCTCTCCAGTCACCAATTGAATTGGGCTTGGATAAGACTTGACCTAAAGAGTAAAAGAAAGGTATTGATGATATGAAATAATGTCTTTTTAATTTAAAGTTTAACGTTTTTGGAGTAAAATAAAGTTACATCTTATTTCAGATTCAACAAGTAAGTGGGCAATGTTTCACACCTAAAGGACAAGTGAACAGAATTCATTAAGTGAAGAGTTGAAGGTTCATAAGGAAATACGAGAGGAAGATGACTTATCACGGAGAAACATGTCTTCGAATACCTGGTAACAAAAAATATATTGCATGCTTTAAAAACGGACTTTGAAGTCGATTTTATTTCAAATCAGAATTTGTTGTGCATAATACAGCGAAGACCACACGCGCTCGCTGAGCTTGTTATGAGCCGGAACATCCTTCAGGCTTAGGCGCTCCGAAGTACTCTTTCTTTTTATTTTAATCAAAGATTTTTGTGAGCCTCAGCTTCTGAAAGCTATGGATTCAATAGACCAATTACATAGTGGTAGCTATCGCCATTGACAGACTAAGGAGAAATATGCCACGCAAGTTGTTCAAGAAGATACCTCAAGGGACATGAATTTGAGTAATGTTGGGCCCCACTGGAGCTATTGTTGGTTAGTGCGGGAATGCTGTGGCCATACCAAGCTGATTCTGCTTGCAAAAATTGCAGAACAGAGCTGCAAGAATTTCCACGAGGAGCCCTTTTTATTCATCGACTACTCCTTTGTTGCAAAGATTAGGATGGCTTTCAGTTGATAGGCTAGTCTATAGAGAAACATCTATCATGGTATATAAGTCCCCAAATGGACTTGCACCCCACAACCTTCGTCAGATTTTCTCCTGATTATATGATGTTCACAATCGGGTCTTACTAAGTGCGATCTAGCCATACCTCGAATGAGAGCAGCGTATATGGTCAAAAGTCAGTTGCTTTCTGCGGAGCTGTTACATGGAACAAACTCCTTTCTGATATCAAATTAGCAGAGCTCAGAAGCTCATAATTGATTAGATTCAAGGAAAGCTGGTTTTACATTTTCGCTTTTATTTCCTATAGAAGTAATTGATGAATATATACATATTGAACAATTATAGGTTTAGGCAAATATTGTAATAGGTTATTTTTATTCTTAAGTTGCAGAGAAAATTGTAAACAGTTCCTAAAACTAAAATAGCCCTGTGTAAAGAATTTTGAAATAGAAAATAAAAATAAAACATAAATAAAATGAACGCTCAAATGACACCTCATGAACAAACGGTTGAAAATCATGACGAAATCATGACTCAATCAAAAGAATGCAAAAATTGTTGTTGCTGCTGTTGCTGTTGCAATAACTGAGGCCAAACAAGGGGAAATAATCGTTAAATAGAGCCGAACTGGATGTTTACGTTTGCATGTTAGCCAATCAGATATGACCATGATATCACACAAACAAGAGAAACGATGGCAGAAAGTACCCCCTCACCCCCCCCCCCCATTTAGCCTGCGTGCAGACTCGACTGATTTGTTTTCAGAGAGGTTTCTCATCCAGTAGAGAACCCACTGGAGGAAAAACCTCTCGAAACCTCTCTGAAACCATGGGCGGTAGGAAACGCTTAATGAATAGAGTAGCTCATAAGTATAGTAATTAAGTAAATTTGTATTGTAAAATTTTAGCAGAATGTATAAAAAATGCTTAATTAGAAAAAGCTTCATGCATGATACATAGAGTTACAAGTCGATATATCACGAACGAAATGATATTGTAGGACAGGAATAACTCGATGTATCATGCATGAAGCTTTTTCTAAATTCAGCTTTTCCTACCACCCGTGCTAGGTCGTATAGAATACACATTTTTACTGATAACCTTGTCTTAGGATGTATTTCAATATGAATAAAATTTTATTGATTTGAATTGGCTAAAGTGCAAGAGTAAACATCCGATTCGGCTCTATTGAACGATTATTTTCCCTTGTTCTGGGGCTATGTATTGAGTCTATGGTTCTAATATATGTACATTGCAAATGAATGTTGCTGAAAGATAAAGTCATGATTTTGTTAAAACCAAGAGTACTGACCTTCAAGACAAGTTGATTGAAATAACAAGATAAATCTAATCTTGCTGCTTGTTCGAATCTATAGGATGGAATTGATAAAACATTTTGACAATAAAATACAACTGGGTTAACGAAATAGCAAAAACTGCATAACCTTTTAACGGCAATCTATCCCCTTGATGAATGAAAGAAACCCGAAAGAAATCGATAATGATCTCTGCTGAATATTCAAGGAATTTACGCTAATTTCCTTAATTCAACTAACGCAGGATCAACTAACCATTTTTGCGTGAAAACCAAATGCGTATATTTCTTGAATCATTTAAATCCAACCAAATTCATTTGAAATTATTGTAGGATAGGGGGGGGGGGGCTCTCTCCTCGATTAGTTTACCTATTGAGAGAGCTCCTCCTTTAAGTAATTCACTCCATACAATTTATCTCATTTCTCTGTATTTGTATATTGTATCAATTTCCGTATCAATGTATTAATTTCTGTAATATCTTATTTCCTTGTAGATTAGTTATTTGTTAGTAGAGTAATTTATAAATTGTATGTTGTGAATTTAAAATATATGAACTGAACTGAACTGAAGGATCAGTCATGCGTAATTTCCATGGCCATGAAAATTATGCATGAATGATTTTGCTTTCTTTGGATAAAGCAAATTATCGAGGGGACAGTGTGCCTTTAACTACTGTTGTACTCGGTAGATCTTTATCCAAGTGTCTTCAGTCTCATGATGTTGCTAGTGGTATAAATTTATAAAAAATTAGGTAGGATTATGCACGCCTAGAGCAGAGCAACCTCACCTTTGCTTCGATATGCACAAATTGAATTTCGACGTTCTTTTGAGACGACTGGATTGGTTGGCAAACTGAAAAGAAATATCGAGGTAAGAAAATTAATGCAGACTGTTTCATTTATGAAAAATCTAGACAAATGAAAATTGCCATGAACTTAAAGAGATCTTTAATGAGAAAACCCATCTTCGTGGCTTGAAAATTATTTGAGAGCGCTATTGTTCTCCAAACGCCTGGACATCTGTAAGTCTTAAACTGTTCTGAAAGCTACCCTTCTCCAAGATAGCCTTAAATTCCTTGAGATGAGGTGCCATTAGGTGTGTGCCCGGGGGAGGGATACTTGATGGATATCAGTACGGAGGGGTGCGCTAAATAAAATAGCATTTTTACCCAGCTGTAGAGTTTTTCCTCCGAATGATAACCGGCTCTAGAACAAATCAGCGAAAAGTATACTCCAAAAGGCAAAGATTACACGGAGCAACATCCCGACATAACAAACCGCTCTGACAAATACCCATTTGGACAACCGGCTCTAGAAACATTGCCTTCTTTAAGTAGGCGGCGCTAGAAAAAAGCCGAAAACGATATCCGGAAAGGAGAGCATAATAGCAAAATATACCAAGACCCCCCCCCCACCCCCCTCTCGGGTAGGACTGGTCTGCCTAGCGTCGGTAATGGGCCTTTTGCAGGCCCTTCAAACTGAGAATGCACTGTATCTGGCTCTTTCACAATGGAAAGTTCATTTTCCTACAAAGAGAGGACCAACTGAGACACAAACATCTGATTCTTTTCCTTCATTATTTTCTTGACTCGTGATCGATTAGGATTTGATTTCATAAATGATTTGAAAATTCACCTTAAAGGTAATGTGTCCATGTAAGTACAGTGACTTTTACAATTTGCATGTGATATTTCATGTGATCACATTACCATGGAAATATGAAGATAGCCACTTCTAATATAAGCAGACTGATGACTTACTTGCAGTTGCACTTTCAGAGCTGAACCCGAAGTCCGACAGCCGGCAGCCTGTTATTGAAATTTAAATTCTGGTTTGCATGTGTTCAGTTAAAGTCTGCCAATCACAGTGCGCTCTCCGAGGCTCTTCGCCAGCATCGCGTCAGCATATTTTGACAAGAGTGTATACGCAGCTGTACTTACATGGACACATTACCTTTAATTCACTATGGATTTTCAAGTATTTTGCTTACAGTGAGCATTCACAGAGGCAAAAAACCTTTTAACAAAACTGTTATTGATATAACAAAGTATGACAGCTTCGAATTTCTACAGGTAATATAGGATAAGAATGAAGATATACCTGGCTCACTTGATTGCGAGATGAGTCCCACATCAAAAGCTGCAAAGACTGGTGCATGATCACTGGTGACAATGTCTTCTGTGGCACCTTGACATGGGAAAGCATATGGTATAAGCGCATGTAGTACATAGTCCAAAAATAAACAATGGCTGCGGTCACACTACTGTATTTTCCCGTTGTGATATGAATTGCTTCATTTTCTTGCAATTTGTTCTTGTCGCCAAAAAGTACGGCAACATAACGGTACAATGACACCCGGTCACACAGTGATATGATGTATCATGTGACAACTACGCAAGGATGCGATTGGTTCATTCTCCAAAACAACGCTAAAACATAGCTCGGAGCCTTGTTTTGCCCGTTGTTTTGCATCTGATTGTTTTCTTATAGAATCAGCTCTCAGGACCAAAGTGCTGTAACAGCGTTATAAGTGAAAACGAAATGCGGTTAACTCGTTGTTTTGAAGGTATACAACGAGGTAAAAACGTCTAGCGTGACCGCAGCCAATGATAAGACTTGAATCTGAGCAATGAGAGTATACTTAAAGGCAAACTGTCCTGGATGTGATTGTCTAGATCTTCAGGTTCGTATTCATCAATCCTTTATGCAATGGAATCATGCATTCTTTCCCGAATAAAAGGAGTCATATCGTTATAATCGAATTTATTTCTGTGGTAACTGAAATAACTGAAGCTTGCTGAATTTTTTTCTCTAGGATTGTCTTATTTGCCCAATCAGCGCCATGACAGTTTGCCTTTAACACAAATCGCACGTCCTTTTGAAAGGATGAAAGTATTATCTCTGGGCGTATAACAACATGGGAGGGCCCCTTGAAAATCAGCCTTTACTGAAGGGCAACCCTCCTTAAAGGCACTGTGTCCATGTAAGTAGACGACTTCGAGGGGGGTATCTCGAAAACACGTGATCTTTCGTCGCTTTTTCATGTGAGCGTTGTTTCTTGCAAAGTCTTTTCTTGCAAAGCGTTGTTTGTTAGTCATACGATTGTTTCAAGTTCTTTTGAATTCGTCAGCAGGGATGCAGCAATCTCGCCGTTTGAAATAGTGTTCTAGAATTTTCAAAGGTCCTTGTTTTCTTCTTTTGTGTGATTGTTATCAGACAGATTGATGAACATAAAGGCATGTTTTGACAAGTTCTTTTGAATTCGTCAGCAGGGACTCAGCAATCTCGCCTTTTGAAATGATGTTCAAGAATTTTTAATAGTCCTTGTTTTCTTCTTTTGTGTGATTGTTATCAGACAGAATAGGTTTCCTTTCCTTTCGACAACGAGGCTCTTATTTTCATGTGATCAGTTTAAAACAGCCTGCCTTAAACCAATCAAATTCTCGAACAGTTACATGCATGTCAGCATCGTGTCAGCAGTTTTAACTGTTCGTGCATGCAACTTATTGATATATGGACACAGTGCCTTTAAATGAATAAAAATGAAATGAAATGAAATAAAAAAACATCAATCCGGGAAAATTAATCTCCGCAAGAGGATAGCACGTGATAAAACGTATTTAAGTCATTGCTGTAAAGCAGAAATATTAGGAAATTTGGTCGTGATTGTAGGCCCGTTTCGAATTTCAATTTTTTGAATTAAATTGAATTGAATTTCAGAACATATTAGCGTCTTGATATCCAAGGAGCCGTGGTTTCTCAAGCAAGGGATTATTTTTACTCACCTGGAAGATTTGCAAAATATTTTCTGCAGACAAACCCAATTGTTTTGCACTGCATTTTAAAAACCCAAATCTTTCGTTCAAAGAATTCACCATTGACTAGACAGACATTTGATAAATGAAATAGAATAAAGCAAGCACTACAAATAACTTACCGTATGCCGTGTTTGCTATGTACATGTCAGGAAAGGATTTCCACAATACTCGATCAGTCCAAGACGGCATGTTGTTGATTATCTAACAGTAAAATATGCATTAGGCCCATATCTATCAGGATCATGCTCTGTCGGTCTATTTTATTGTTCAAACATCTCATTTGCTAAATAAAAAGTTTTCTGCATACGTTCAACCACTAGCGATTTGCCACCCAGCCTTTTCATATTTGTTCGGTTATAATCAGGCTAGATGACATGTCTTGAGGGATGTTGAGATAAAACATCTATATAAAAGCACGCATAACTTCAGCGCCATTCTACTGATCAAAGAGAATCAACGGATATAAAGCCCCACGCGGATGGGATCTTGGTAGTTTATAAATAAATAGCCAATCAGATAGCGTGTAGGCAGACTGACACTGCGTCAGTCACAAAATCATGTGATCATTTCATGTGATCAGTTTCTATTGGTAGCAACACAGCGACAAGAACAGCGTGAAGATGACGATGTAGTTTGTCCAACTGGGAAAATTCATGTGATCACTTTCTGGATGTAGATGGAGCGCATGCGTCATTGAATTGGAGTGCAAGTTATTTTCAAATCGGCTGCCCTGGTATCCGTTGATTCTCTTTAAAACATATTAAATTTCCTCACGCAAGTTGATACGTTAGCTATACAAATAATATCAGTTCATGGGAATCTACAGAACCATTTGAAAGGTACAAACTTCAAACGTCTAAATATTTTGCTGACAACCGGTATAATGGTCTATGTGTTGTTGTGCTACCAGAGATGCAGGAACCAGGGGGGGGGGCACTGGGGGCACGTGCCTCCTCCTAAGATTTTGTAATCATAACGAAAAGTGTCCCTTTAGGACCTTTAGCTTAATAAAAAGATCCCTTGAAGTGTCGTGCCCTTAAATTTAGAATGCTTCATATGGCCCTGTGTGGTATAAAAAGAATATACAACAACTGTAGCTTACTGTTCCAGGTTTTCTCTTCATCCATATGTACATATTATGTGATCCTACTTTATATCGGTAGGTTGGTCTGAAAGTGACAATTTCTTCCTCTACAAACGGAAAGATGCACAAATTGAGAATTACTTTGTCCCTGCAAGCACCTTGAACAGGGGCGGCGCTGGCCCTGAAAGAAGCGGGGTGGACATGAGATAGAATTGATTGCCAGAAGGTGTAATTAACATTTTTTAATTCCTTTTTGCTTAAGAATAAATACGACCAGAGACAAGTGGGGTGGACATATCCACCCCAGACCACCCCCTGGCGCCGCCTTTGCCCTTGAAATAAGGCATGCTGGGCATACGTAGAAGTTTATCACGATATATCCAATGCCAATAAATCTAATAGTTTCCAGCACATGATAATATATGTGAAAATTTGCTGAAGGTTGCACCATTTTAAAGAGGCTCTTGCAACAAGCATACTTGGAGCGTAGTATGCCTTGCTGTAGCCATCTTTTTTTGGTCAATAGAAATGGCGACAATAAAGAGCGAAAGAAACAAAGGAATGCACTGGCAAAATATGAATAGGCCCTTTCCGAAGAACACGAATTTTTTCTTGTTGTGGCTAATGATTAACAAGCCCCCGATTTCAAGAAATTCTATCGATTTCCCTACGATATGCTTCAGTTTCGCAATTTTTGTTACAATGAATATCATTTAGTCTTCAAACAGGGGAATTAGAAATTCCAACAGGAAGGGGTGGGGATAAAATGACTAAAATTGCAATTTTCATCATTTGCTGCTCAGTCTGTGTTCATTTGGAGAATCTTAAATGGCCAAAGAAGGCCTTTCCACTTAAGTACTTCAGATAGCAAAGAAAAAGGAAGACTGCTGGCTGCATAAGACCATAGCGCAGCAAGTTGATCTCCACTCATCTTGCGTTAAATATAAATTGGTAATGAAACACTTGTGTTGAAGGGCTACCCTCCCTTGGATAAATACTTAAATACGAAATGAATATGGACCACAAAATCAATCAAATTTTATTGCACCTTGGAAAAATGAAAAACAAACTTGTTGTGCGTGTTGTACGTCAATTGTATTTAAAGTCATAAAATAATTTAAAAATTCGACATCGTACAAAGAATGAAGATTTACACGACGTTTCGAGCATAACTCTTCATCAGGTTTAAAGATAGAAAGATACAATGTGCTTGGAAAAATAAGTCAGTCTGTTATTGCTATCAAAATTATGTAATGTCATCTCGCTGATAAACAAAAAAGACCGTTTATGCATATATTAAATAAAATAGGGCCCAAAACGCAGCCTTGAGGTTTCCCTGATAAAATACTTTGGAAACAGCTACACGTATCATTGATTCTCATGAAGTAGACAAGGAGTAGAGCATTTTTATCTAAGCTACAAGCATGTAGTTTGGCTGTAAGTAAGTCGTGTGGGATGCAATCGAAAGCTTTGGATAAACAATTTCTCACTACGTACCGAATGCAAAGAAGGCATTTCCTCTTGATTTCTCCATGTCTAGCTGATCATACTCTCGCAGCGAAGTTAGATTCTTTGCCATAATCAATTTTATAATCTCCTGTTTCAAGGTGGAGGAGAAAACAGACGAAGAGTTAAAGAAGTAAATAGGAATTTGAAGTAATAAATTTTGAAATGCTGCTGTCAAGCTAAAGAGAAAAAAGTGTCCTTTGTGTCAACGCAAACAAGAAACGGTAATTCGTCTGCAACGAGTAATGGAATAACGGATTAAAAATTTCGCTTTTCCGTGGGATAAAAAATGTGTCCTGAACCTTTTCCCTATGCAATCGGGGGAATTTGATTTATGGATAACTGAATGGTTTGATACACAACTACCATGTGTCTATGATATACGTAGCTAGTCTTGGAGAAGGATGGCAAGAATGAAATCCCCTTCCACGGAAATCTCAACGATGAAAGAACGAACTTTTTAATTGCCTGGGCTTACCAGAATCATTAAAGGGGCAGTCAGACGTGACGTTGCGCGGGACATTTTCATTGTATTTGTATGAAAGTGCTTAGGCTTAGCATCGACTCGTCAATGGAGATTTTGAATGGGATTATCGCACATTTCAATCCATCTACATCGCCATTGTTCTTGACAATCTCAAGGATTTAATTGACAGATATTGTTCGTCTATGTCGATTTCATGTATTTGCAAAGTTATTTTGTCTATCCCAAATTCCTGAAAGTCGTAAACAGCGATCTTGCTGAAGCAACTTTGAAGCTGCGAAGAGATAATCTACAAGTCGAAGTGGGCAAGAAACTCACCAAAGAATATGGTTTTTGAGTCAGATTTATGATGCTTGGTGAAACCGAAAGGTGAATAGAACCTTCTGAAACACTACTGGATTCATTGCTCAATTAATTTCATCAGAATTGCAGCGAACAAAGAGGTACAGTAGACATGTTTTGGTATTTAGGCCTATACGAATTGGATTGTAACACGCAGAATCTGCTACCCGCGTTTCGTGTCTGACTGCCCCTTTAAAAAAGATTCAATTAAATGAAACATTGTTGTACAGGTAATAAAGGCAATACTAATTTGAATGGAAGTTTGATAGACAATGGTTGTGGTCACAATACTGTATTTTCCCGTTATGATGTGAATTGCGTCATTTTCTTACAATTTATTTTTGTCGCCAGAAAGCATGGCAATATAACGGAACAATGACAATGACGCCAGGTCATACGTCGATGTGATATATCATGTGACAGCTACGCAAATCTGCGATTGGTTTATTCTCTAAAACAATGCTAAAATATAGGTCGGGACCTTGTTTTGCCAGTTGTTTTGCATCTGATAGTTTTTCTTATGGAATCAACTCCCAGGATCAAAGCGCTATAACAGCGTTGCATGTTTAAAGCGAAATGCGGTCACATATCATAGCGTAGTTAACCCGTAGTTTTGAAGGTATACAAGGAGGTAAAAACGTCTGGTGCGACCGCAGCCAATAAAGCTCTGTCAAGAGGACATCTTCCCAGTCTTTCATCAATCTTGATCATTACCTAGCTGAATGTTGGTGTGAGTGCGGACAAAATATCTCGGAATGAAATTTGAGAACGAACCTCGATCTGTAAAGTATGAACTCTGTAATTCAAATCCCCAAACCAGAACAAATGATGAAATTGATTTGAAATGTCGAATACTCCCTGTTGACCAAGATGCAAACCTCGAAGAATATCATGAAAATTCTGATTACGTCTGAAATGAAAAGACCATAGGTTATCGGTAAAATGGGTAAAAATGGGTATCGGGTTGAAAGAAACTTCGTCGAATCCTAGATAAGAATTTCACCAGAATACAGTCGTGGTCAAAATTTTAAGACCACGTTTTCTTCAACAACGTTTCTTGGCGTAACAATATGGAACCATACCGCTCTGCCTTTTTTACTATGTGAAATACTACTACGAATAACTATGTGATTTGTTTCTTCAAACTAAAAATCAAGAGCTGGTCTTAAACTTATGGCCATAGCTGCGGATTGAAGGCCCTCCACTACCTTTTCACCTGAAGCAATATGCTTCGTGGAGTTTCGATATTTTGCAAACAAATCATAGAAATGAATTGTGCATAGATTGATGTAAAATCCAGTTGAGTAACATAGTTTTTGGGTCACACCCCTTGTCGGCGGAACCACGACAATTTTTGAGAATTTCTATAGATTTCCTTGTGACGTCATAGCAAAACGGCGCAGAAATTCAAAAAAAAAATTCGGAATCTACATGAAAAGTTGAATTGAATAAACTCCAAGGCAGAGCGGCAGGGTTCCATCTCGTCACGCCAAGAAACGTTGTTGACAAAAATGTGGTCTTAAATTTTTGGCCACGAATGTACATCAAAACGATGCCATACAATATTTGAAACCTAACTTTAGATGCACTTATACTTGATACAAGACATTGTAACCACAATCTATCTATCGTTTTGAAGCAACATGGATCTCTTTCTGATTTATGGGGCACTTGCCGGACAAAAACTGCACGAAGACGAAGAGCTACTAACATGCAAATGAAACCAATCATTTTGATAAGATAAAAATACAGCGCCAATTTTTTGTCATTCAGACTTCAGAGAAGCAACCACCAAAGGTAGATTAAGTAAGCAAGTATTCATTTGCCATCAAAAATTAAAATTTACCGTGGCATCAGTTAAAGAAATTCTAAAACAAAACATAACAATAAAAAATGCCAAACCAAAACTAGTATAACATAAATTGAAAAGATAAGGCAAAAATAATACAAACTTTAAGCATCAAATGAAACAAATAGTTCAAGTTGAGAAGTTAGGAAAGCATTAATATGGTCAAGAAGTGTCCTTGTTTCCAAACATTTTAGGGGTGGAACAAATAGGAAAATTAGTTACGAACAATGAACATATGTTCGAATTAACCAGAAAAATATTAATTGATTAGCTGAACTTAAAGCATACAAACGAGCTGTAAAAAATTAGAAAATTGTTCACCTACTTTGTAACTCGTTCCAATCTTGCTGCTTGATGAGAATTGACAAAACAAAAGGAAGTGTTGCCGAGATAAAATGAAATTCCAACCGCACCTTTGTTGCCTACAATAAGGGAAAAATTAGGGAAAGTCTCAGAAAAGTCTCAGAAGAGTAATAAACGAGAGACTAGCAGCAGCCTTGGTAAGTTTCCATTGAAACTTTAATCGGCGTTCTCAAAATTTTGGCATCAAAATATAGTCATTTGCATTGTTTTATGCTATTTTATATTTGTTTACAAGTGTCCAAGTATAAAATTAGTTAATAATTTTGGGTTGCAAGGAAGCTGAGCTGATATTTTTGGGTTGCCTTAAAATTTCTTGGAGAGCCAATAGGTCTTCTTTTTGTGAAATTGTCATGCCTTCTCGTCAAGAAACTTACAATAACCATACAATTGAAAGAACTCATCAATCATAAAAGTTCCAGTAGATCACAAAACTTAATGGGAGAAGTGTTTATAGATTATTCCAAAATGTTATTGTTTTGCCAAATGCATCGAGATGACGGATTATCGCCAATATTCAAGAGATTTCTTGCAGCAATGTTAATTTTGATTCATGACTGTCTATCAAATATAAGTTGCTGCAAAATCTCTTGCTGATGGGCCTTAGTATAAAATTACAATTCAGTTTTGAATTATTTCTGAACAGATGTTGCTTCTTGATGAATTCCGTTTGTGATATGATGGGGTGCATTTTATTCTTTTAGCTGACCCGTAGCTTTTCCCGTTTGGACAAAATTCAGGGATGGAACTATCGCATCAATATTCACAAAAGCTACAGTAAGGGTTAGATACTCCTCTAAGATGTTCGAAGATTTACTCAGGAGATATAAACTCACAAGAATAGGTTACGATATGGCTGCATCAGATCACGGTAGACTGCAAGATTTTTTGCTATAAGTTTACCTAGAACCCGAAGGAAGTTTTGGGATGCTGAGAAGCGAAGCTTATCGAAGCGGCGTCCTGGCGATTCCACTCGATGTGACCACACCTCGTGGAATTACAAAGAGTTGGCGATTCTCCCCACTCTACGTAGCAGGTTCGACAGGGTGGGTACACGAACAACTAACGCTCAGATTGGTAGTCAATCACAGAGCCTTCTCCACACACAAGACTGCAAGAAAATCTGAAAAAGCACCCAAAATTTCAAAAACAACACCCTGTTCTAGAGTTACTTCATACAAAAGTGCAGGCTGCCCCAGGAATTTGAAAGAAATCTATCAGAAAATGCGGAAATGTTGCCATCCAAAGGATTTAAATCACCAAATGGCTTACAGTGACGTTACGGAGTCAATTGTAGAAAATATGGATGCTGTCATGGGAGCCGACTATATAAAAGTGATACCCTGTCCCGGAGTAGGAATCGTGAAAATGATACCCTGTTCAGCGGCACGTCCCCGTTCGGAAAACATATGAAGGCCTCACCCCGGATACCTATCCACTTTTTAATGTTTGGATCCTCTTTCAGTTGCATTCTTCTCTCCGTGTGAGCCCCTGCAACTTTCGTTCATTCCTTATCCATTTTTTACATTGTTCTATATCCTCGCATTCCCACTTACCGACCAAATACTTGGTTTTCCCGCCTCAAATGGAAGAATATATACCCACCCAGTACCTGATCTCTAGACTATAAAAAATAGCTCACGGGCACAAGAATAGCTACGCAATAAAACTGTAAGGCCTAAAAGACAAAAAAAAGGAACAATGTTTACTAAGTAAACAAAATAGTGTATGTTCAACTTACCAAGAGTATTTGCGATGCCAGTTTTAACGACAGATTGCTTGATATAACTTATTTTATTTACATGAGTCGTTTTCACAAATATGACCAACCGAATATCCCAAAGTGACCATTTTGCGATCTGAAATTCAACATATAAGTACAAGACAAATCGTAAAGATTTTCCAAGGGCATTCAGGGCGTGATGTATAACACCTCTGTTCTGAATTACATTAAATATTTATCTGTTGTTTGTGTCTGAAAAGGCAATTTCAAAATTCAAGAGCCTAAAAATACAAAATAACCCAACAGAAAATGAGTCGGGAGGGCTCTTTTACAGAACAAAATAATAAGACCATGTTATCAAAAAAATACTTTTAGTTAAACGACAACTGCACTACCTATTGTGAGCACGGGCTATAAGAGCCTCTGGATTAAAAATAAAATTTACGTATCGAGTCTTGACAATTCATAATGTCGTTCCTGATATATTTAGAGCAATTATGATTCCCGCGTGTGGCAGGGCAGAATTGGACTTAAGACTTTTCGTCCCTTATTTCTCTGCATTCTTTGATTTGCTGATATCACTTGGTAGGGAGTCATCCCATTACTCTAATAAAGTGGGCCCCCTTTAGGCCCATATAAAGTTGTTCCGTATTGAACAATCAAATTGCTAGATTTTAGTTTCCAACCAATAAGGAGGCGCTATTTAGACAGTTGTTGTTGTTCCATACAAAAACGGTTGATACGGCCTAGAGTTCTCGTAGCTGCGATGGATCTATTTTGTTTCTACAGAGGAAGATTACTGCTTGAAAGGTATGTAATTTGAAATTAGTAGGTCAGGAAAATATTATTCTTTGTACTAAAAGTTTGCTTTTCACTGTTGAAGCTCTTTAAACCAGACTTTGAAGCGATTTTGTTAAGTGTACGAGAACTCCTGCTAGTTTAGGCCATGTTGCAATAGGGGCCTACAAGTGATATGAGCAAATCAAAGAACGCAGGGAAAAAGGGACGAAAAGTCATAAGTCTATGGCAGAATTACATGACCTATTGCTATCATGCAACTCAAACTGGCTCTATATCAAGTCAATCTGCCACTCAATATATCAGAAACAAAATAATAAATTAGGGCTCCATGTATCACACGTGAATCTTATCTTTAATTCAGAGCTTCCTACAGCCCATGTTGTAACTTGGCAATTATGAGAATTTTATTGCGAGCGAAAATCATTTGTTGAAGAATCAAATGCCTTCATTCATCATAGATCGCATTACGCTGATCACCCATTTCCAAACAAATTCTATTATTTGAGTTAAAATTGTTCAATGCCCCTTGTTTCTTAGTTCAGCAACTATTTTTCTCTTCTTTGCAAAAGTTGTAAAATGTGTGCAATACGTTGATTTTAACTCACCATTTCGTATTCAGTTTTGTAACTATTTTTCAACGTTTTGTTCAGCTTTATGATCCACTCTTTCTCGTGAATCCCACTCTCCTTCAAACGAATAGGAACTATTTTGAAGATAAGAAACAGAAACCTCCCACATAGAAGGCGAAAGATGGATTACTGGACTGGGTGAGTCAATGAAAACAATCCACGTTTGAAAAGCTACTGCTCCCTAAAGATACCGGGTGAGCTAGAAAAAAGTTCCCACCTTTGAAAATTCGTAGCACCACGAGTACTTCATAAATTTGAATGATTCAAATTCTAGTTAAAAGCCAAAAGATCAAAGTATATTTTTGATTTTTCGCGTCTTTTTACGAACACTGCAAATATAGGTAAATTCAACTTTACAAAAATTTCACGTTTTCAAAATCACTGAAAAAGGGCCTAAAACACTTGATCAAATCGTTAGGACTCTCCTCACACAGAACAATATACACGGGCGTTTCACCTCTCTCAAGAGAAATAAGACATAGATTCTCAAACAGATACCAAAGATCATCAATCCCATGGCAATAAATGTGCAGACGATATCTCTCACCCATGGGAAATTGCTTTTTCTCTGTTGTTCTGAGCGAGGAGTCCATCATGGTTTGATCATGTATTTTATGCCTTTTTCAGTCATTTTGCAACCACAAAATTTTTCCAAACTTTTTCCAATGCCTGTAACAAGGCGAAAAACATCCCCAAAATACTTAAATCTTTTGGCTGTCAAGCAAATATTGATTCATTCCAATTCATCCAGTACTTTTGATGCTATGAATTTTCAAAATTGGGAATTTTTTTCTAGTTCACCCGGTATAAGCAATGATATTTTCCAATATCTGATTATTAGAATTTATCCTGGCAGAAATCAATCACTCCGTTCAGATTTTACAAGAGATTTTCTTGAGAAACTCTATTCGAGAAAGCTTAAAAACGTGCTGAAATCACAAGCAAATTCCCTAATACTTTTACCTTGCAGCAATGACTTGTAAACACTTTAGCACGTGCTAGCCTCTTGGGATGATGAACAAATCTTCTCCCTGGTGTGAAAAACTCATACAGGAAGATTCCATCCTCCCAAGAGGACCAAATACATGAACACATGCAAGTGCCATTGTTGTTAGGAAGGAGAACAAAGGAAATTTTGCCCGCCGTTTTCACTTGTCTTGCAGGTTTTTGAAACGAGTTTTTGCAAAGAATTTCCAATTTCGACACAGGAAGGAATGCCTTATTAAAGCCGTGTAAATTACCGAATCTAATTGAACATACTGGCAATGAAAGAAGACAGTTTGCAATGTTATTGCTTTGATATTCAGGGAGCAGTATGTTTTCAAACGGGGATTATTTCTATTGACTCCCTAGTAAAAATAACCGCGTTTTATTTCGAATTCAGAAACCGGGGATCCCACATCATGTATCGGAATTCGAAAAATTACCAAGTTACATAGAAAATTCGCAAAAAGTTTGAATTTTCCTTTCTGAAGGGTTGCACGAAAGATCAAATTAAATTTAGGAAACTGGATGATCCCATCAACGGATTCCAATTGGCAAAATTCTGAAAATCTATTAGCTTTCTCGTTGTGAAGTACACTACGAAATTGCGTAAACATGGTTGACTGTGCTGGAACTTAATCTTGTGATCATAAAAAGTCGAAATTCAATGTGAAATCGTAAACTAAGACCCTTGGGCAAGGTTTAAAGGGTTTGTGCAAGGCTATAAGCCTATAAGCTTATATTTACAAAGAGCAAAACAATCTAAAAATAGCCTATTCAACTGTGCTGCGAATAATTGATGGTCAATGAAACAATGCGGTCTGTGGGTGTTTTCTTTGATCTATTTATAGAGAAGCCTATGTACCATTGCACACTCCCTTTAAGTTATTTAACTTATGTTCTGAAACCTATTGCGGCTTAAAATAGGGACTTTCAAGATATCATTTAAAGTCCTTCACATAAATTTCCACAATTTATACTATTGAGAAAATAATGTCACCTTTGGCACAACTAAAAGAGAGAACAATTTAAAAAGAACCAGGCGAATTTTTCAAAACCGATACATCATTTTGGATCACATGATGGTATGACGTGGTTTTAACCTTTTGGTAAGAAAAAGACCTCTATTGTGCTCAAAACATGCATCTGAAATGAACAATGCAAGTAAGAGAAACAGTAAACACAACTTTTTTGAAACAATATCCCTACATTTCGCTTTTCAAAGGTTTCTTGGTTCTTCTGAAGCACAGTAGCAGAGTTTCTTAAATCTTTAGCCATCCTGGTACTAACGGGTATCCCAAAAAAGTACTCCTGTTTGAAAGATCACCAAAACTTGACTACAAGGCCAATCCTCAAATCTCTTTCTTTTGGAAAATAGATCAAGGACCAAATTATCTTCCCAGACATAGCTGATATTGCAAGTGCGTTTACAAATAAGCAAATTCAGATCTTTTTAGCACTTCTGGTTTTGAATCATAATGCAAAAAAGACATCGATGATCATCAGATCTATTTATTTGTGCAGTTTAAGCTTTTAAATTGGTCATAATGACAGAAGAAACGTGCACTTCAGGGGTGATAAAAATTATGAACATTTTAAAAATTTTGAAAATTTGACTTGCTAGGAAAGATTGACGTTTTGTCTTGAAAATAATAGCTCAAAATAAGGTTTTTCAAAGTGCAATTTTTTGTCTTTAAGCACAAAAACAAACCTGTTTTCATTTTTACGTATTGTTTGGTCATTAAAAAATTGAATCAAAAGAAACATCACAGGTTTGTCGGTCGATTTTTTGTGATTTCTTAAGAAGGAGTATACTTTTTTGGAAACCCGGTTGTTTCTTACAAACAAGTTTCTTGTAAAAACTACATCTAATAAGGAAATGTGACAGCTTTTATGAAAGCCCAAAGTAAACATGAAATTATTACCTGAGTACCAATAGCAACAATGTCAAAAGGATTTTCAGGGTCATAATCCTTTTCTTTCCCGTCACCTTGGCATTTTAACCATGATCCGATGTTTTCTGGAGGCTGTGCATTACCTGAGCCGAAAACGAGAATAGACCTTTTAGCTGTTCTACAAAAGAGCCTGGATCGAGCATTATTTTCATAGGCAAGGTTCGATCAAGTGGCGTTAGAGCTTCTATCATTATTGTGCTCATTCGAAAATTGTACAAAATGTGCAGAATATCGTTCGATTATGATTCTTTTCAGAATAGCTAAAAGGTCTATTGTTACAGATCAGAAAATACTGGTGCGTCAAAATGTTTTGGCATTTGAAAATTCATCAAAATTCCAAAGGCAATTGATGCTGATTTGTTCTTGAGGTGTAGCATTACAGATGAAAGAAACTGTGGGATATTCATTATCCTATCAACAGCTTTCAACCAACTAAATTTTGAAATTTTATTGTCTACTTGATTTCGAAGCATACTAGGAAATTGTGCAGAATTTTCAGTAGATTGATCTGCTTTGCTCTCAGTCTCACAACTATCTTTATGAAATCAAAGGGAAAGGGCCTTTAAACAGATCTTTTATATGACGTAAATGAAGGATATTGAAGGTGAAAAAGATTTTTTGAGATGGAGAGATGAGAAGTTTAGATAACACTGTTAAAATAGGTCAGAGTTTAGTTATTTCTCGCAAGATGTTTGCTCAAATGGACCCTAGTAGCAATTCAAAGCCTTCTTCTTACATCATCATAAAGCGTTTAAGAAACTACATCAAAGCTTTGCTGCTTGGAACTACCGGCTGACCCAAAATATATTTGACCAGCCACATCTCGTCTTGATTACTGAGACCAAACTTCAGCAACAAGACTTTTCTATCAGCATTTCAGTTCGAAAGCCCAGCTACATGTTGAGATGTTGCTTGTTCAATAGAAAGCAAGTGATTTTGATTTCAAGAGGCTAAATGCGATCTCACTCGTGAAGTTTTTTGGTCACTCAGTGTGCAACGCTATTTGAATCAAACATCGATGAATGATAAAAAGAATTACCCATATTCCATGATCCAACGAAAACAGTGATCTGACTGAGTCCCATGTTTGAATCATCCGTGTGCATGTTCTTCATCCTTTCGATCATCAGGCAAAATAGTTCTCGTGACTACAAGGGAAACGAATTCGATTAGCATTAAAAAAAAACATGCTGAAAAATGCACGAGACATATTTGACGCATCGATTTGGTTTTCATGTTGAGCAAAGATCGTCATAGGAACGCAGTATGCTTTGAAAATCAGTCTGTGAACAGGCCTTATCTAGGAAATTCGAAGGAAGATAAATAGAAGGAAGGGCCTGTAGGGATGGGCTGCATTTTGGAATTCTATATACCCTATTTGAGATAGATATTCTTTGTCATGTCTACTTGAAATGGTTATCCTGAACACCAACAAGGATACCGGGTGACCCAGAAAAAAGTGACCCAACGCAATCTGTTATAGAAAGAAAAGTGAGTGGCCTATTGAAATATTTCAAACGTTGTTCTGTCGCTAAAAGACTATCCTAAATTATGAGTATTTTTTACGATTTTTTTGGGCACCGTAAAGTTCCCGAATTAAGGATTTTGAGGAAAAGGGCAGGCTTGAAATGCTCAAAAAGTCGTCAAAAACAGGGTATCGATTTAAAGCCATTTCAGATTTCAAAACAACGAAAAGCGTGTTTCATTCTGCCTGAGAATATTTTAAAGTACCTAGGGACTATAAACTTGCTCTGAAGACTTCCGACAGGGTTGCCTATTCCCAGGTTGAAATGAAACACGCTCCTCATTGTTTTGAAGATTTGAAATGGCTGTAAATCGATCCCCTGTTTTTGATGACTTTTTGAGGATTTCATGCATGCCCTTTTCCTCGAAATCCTTAATTTTGGAAATTTACCGTGTCGAAAAAAATTGCAAAAAATATTCATAGCATAGGCTACTCTTTTAGCGACAGAACAACGTTTGAAGCATTTCAATCTGCCACTTACTTAATTTTGTGTGACAGACTGCGTTGGGTCACTTTTTCTGGGTCACCTGGTACATTTGAGTAGCAACACGTTCGATGGATCAATAAAACCATTTTCATCACTTATAGTATTTAAATTTGGGACAAATAACAATAGCCTTTTATACCTCAGATCAAATATATGGCATCCAAAAATGTAGCCTATTCTTACAGGATATCGTCTTCCTTTGTAAGCATGTCTACAGGATATTTGAAAACACAAATGAAGTCTTTTGGGCCTTGTCTACATTTACTCTTTCGGATCGTTGAAGTCGTGAAACGACCATGTTGACGCAAGAGACCCCCAAGACTGTATGTGAACGGCAAAAAGAACACTCTTAACCGACCCTGGCAGCCCTAATTACCGAGTTGTTGATGTCCACATTGAAGGTCTTTAGAATCGTTCAGTTCAGTTCAGTTCCGTTCAGTTCCGTTCAGTTCCGTTCAGTTCCGTTCAGTTCCGTTCCGTTCAGTTCAGTTCAGTTCAGTTCAGTTCAGTTCAGTTCAGTTCAGTTCAGTTCAGTTCAGTTCAGTTCAGTTCAGTTCAGACTCCAGCGACTTTTTGAGTCTAATACCTGATTCCTTTCAAAAATCGTTATCAATAGCTAGTCCTCCCGCAAATTAATAGTCCCTCTCGCAGCTCTTAGCTTCAGCCCTTCGCCGCTTTTAGACAATTTCATAGGCATAAGGTCTAACAGAAATGCCTACTGTATTAAAACGAAGGTCTCAAAATGAACCATAAAACGTAATTCAAATTGAAAATTTANTTCAGTTCAGTTCAGTTCAGTTCAGTTCAGTTCAGTTCAGTTCAGTTCAGTTCAGTTCAGTTCAGTTCAGTTCAGTTCAGTTCAGTTCAGTTCAGTTCAGTTCAGTTCAGTTCAGTTCAGTTCAGTTCAGTTCAGTTCAGTTCAGTTCAGACTCCAGCGACTTTTTGAGTCTAATACCTGATTCCTTTCAAAAATCGTTATCAATAGCTAGTCCTCCCGCAAATTAATAGTCCCTCTCGCAGCTCTTAGCTTCAGCCCTTCGCCGCTTTTAGACAATTTCATAGGCATAAGGTCTAACAGAAATGCCTACTGTATTAAAACGAAGGTCTCAAAATGAACCATAAAACGTAATTCAAATTGAAAATTTAGCGTTAAAAAATGTCAAACTATACCGGGTGTGTCAGAAAAAAGTACCCCCTTTTGATTTGAAATAGGAGCAAAACGATAAGATATCATTACTCTCTGAGTTCACAGCTAAATGCATCAATCCTCAACTTAGGTGCACACACCTTGCACTTAAACATCGTACACCAAACACCGGAGATACAAGTTTGCAAAGTCAAAATTTACAGTGTACCCAAAACCAGAGCTTTTGCAAAAGGGCCCAGACATGATTTGTATGATGGAGATTTTCCAAAGCACATGTAAACTAAAGTTCAAAGTTGAAAATTCTTTTGCAAAACGTCTGTGTGATTTCAAAACATGGCTAGGCCCATTCTCATAACCTCTGGTTTCAGTTGCACTCCGAATGTTGATCTTGTAAGCTCATATCTCCGGTGTTTGGTGGTCGATTTTAAAATGCAAGGTATGTGCATTTAAGTTGAAGATCGAAAAATGTAGCTATGAACTAAAACAAATCCCGAAACTTTATCATGTCGTCCTCTCGTTCGGTCAAAAGGGGGTACTTTTTTTGAGACACCCGGTATCATATTCATAAGGCAGCTAGTTTGGGATTCAAGAAGGGGCTAATATTCTTCCAAAGTCTGTAATATGAGAAATGTTATAATTCTCAGAATCTTTTCAGAAAACTTAGGAAATTTTGAACCGCTGGCAGAAACTGTTCGCTGTTGGAAGATATTTGGGGACCATTATCATGAAAAATTACAGGAAACATTCCAGTTTTGCGGAATAATAGTTTACCCTGGCTTCGAGAGCATAGAACTGCAGTGTTGAAAGGAAAGTGTAGGTGGATATCTCGTGATTTACTCGCTCAGCCCTTAGGCGATTCAAACTGTATTGTCAAAAAATCAATGACACATACAAGAAGTAAAGAAACTAAGCTTGTATAAGTCTATGCGAGAAAACCTGGACCTATTTCCCCTTTGGAAATCTAAAGATGTACTAAAGATGCTTATCTTATTTCTTGGAAAGCTTTGTTTTTGGTTTAAAGCTCAAGCCTTAAAATTTCATCCAAGATAATAGCTAACATTTACTGGCAGATAAAAGTTATTTCAACACGCAGAAGTCTACGAATCTTTTCAAATTCGGTACTTAGAATATTCAAAAATATCTAACATACTTAGACAGTTTGCACCACAAGTAGTAGTAGACGTACATCCTTATCTAATGGTATACAATCTCACTAATGTAACGCTCATCCAGGCCAACTTATCCGAATAAGCTTGCCTTTGACACTTGAGGGTAGTTTACCAACATATCATTCCATTCATTTGGCTGAAATCACTAATTCAAATACTAGTACTGCGTATTGCAAAGGGTAGTTGGTAAGCCTGCCTGGGAATGTCTGGACATAGTCTTCTCTTCTTGAGCAATGAATGGACAGTACATACAAGCACGGAAACACCCATAATAGATCAACGTGAATGTAACATATCTAGCACAGGGTGTCCCAAAAAATTGTGACCCGTTTATGTGGCTGATGTGGAAGCGCTGTAACTTCCATTGTATCGGTAGTTAACAATTGCATAGCTTCAACTTAGAGTTTGAGACCTCATTTGAGTAGATCTGACCAGTTGTTGTTGATTTATGGCACAGAACAGGCAGCTATTTGGTTGAGCACTTCCTCGTTTTCCAGCTACGAAAACATCTAGTATATTTTGTGAGAAAGGGTTCTAGGGCTGTCCTTAATTTTCTTCCAGATTAATAGTGTTTTCAAGACTTTAACAATTTTCAAAAGATGAAGAAACTCTATTGTTTGCAAAACGACTGATTTCTTATTCCAGTTTGGTTGTCCTAAGAAGATTTTGACTCCGGCCTTTGCACATCTTCCAAAACATGGACTGGAAAAGAACAGCAAAGTCCAAGAAATCAATGAATTACGATATTTTTGAAACTGGATTTTCGAAGAGTAGTCATGACGTAAAATGACGAAGCAACATCACGAAAGATGGCTGAGCCCTTAAGCTTTATGCTGATACCATTTGTGTGTCCAAGACATTTGCATTCTGAAAGCTAGGCGTGATCTTGCTCATGAAGTTCTTTTGGGGTAATCTGGTTGACAGGTGATCTTCTGACCGACCATAGCCTGATTGATCTTCTGCATCCTAACTCCATCTAAATCAGCCTTCCAAGCATTCCTCAAACCTCTTATAATGTCAAGAACAAATTCTTGGACTTTCACAGATGAGCTCTTACGTTAAAGAGCGATCGCCACATTCGTTCATGTGTTTCCAAAAATATAATGAAATGTTAAAGCTCACTAGAATTAGTGACCTTCTTTCCAAATATGGCCTAAAATACCCTTTAGTCTCTATGGAAGTGAGCACAAGAATTCAACTGATCATCATAAGATCGAATTAATCTTTAACATGTGTCTCGACTTTTCCCTATAAATGAATTCCTCACGAGGAATATTTCAGAACACAACAAATTTTTGGCTGTGGTAGGACGCCAACATACTTGACACTTCACACGAATATTAGTGACCAAGGCATACAACAAGTTGAAAATATCTATTTTGCTAGAGATTAAAGAAAAACGTAGACTGAACAGATCAAAGCACATTTCTGAAGACACAACATTTCTCATTGCAGTGTTCTGCAAGGTGAGTGTCAGTTGGAGTATAAACGTATTAGCATTACCAAATAGACAATAAAACCCAGAGCAAAAAACATCATATCGTGGAAAGAACACCAAAATGATCTCCTATGAAGCAGAAATCACGGAGGACGAGAAAATTGAAGAAATGAAGGAGTGTTACGCCATTTTTGATACAGTTGGGGATATGAAAGTTGAGCACTTTCTCATCATTGATGTACTTCGCTCACTTGGCCTAAATCCACTTTGTGAAGATGTAAACAAACTTCTTGAAGATTCTCATTTAACTAACACTCGTGTTGATTTTGAAGAATTCTATCAAATTCACGAGCAAATTGCGCAAATTCCAATTCGTGGCAGCTTTAGCGATATGGTTGAAGCAATAGCCACAATGGACCATGAACAATGCGGACTAATCAAGTCAGCTGAACTTAGTTTGGTTCTGCAAAATACTAGTGACAGAATGACACAAGCTCAAGTGAAACACATCATTGAGCCTCACCTGCATGATAGCAATTACGTCATTTATAAAGACATGACAAGGAGGGTACTGGCGGGTTAAAAACATGCCGATATACACTGATACAATAATGCCCAATGAATTGTGCAATGAGGAGAATGCTAGAGGAGAGGACATTAGGTCGATAATAGTAAGTTTGATGACAATGAATGTCAGCTAATCGACAACCTTTGTAGTTATAAACTTACAAAATGCCAGACCGAAGTCTATGATTGACTTACTGCTATTTTGAAAGAATGGTAGAGATGCAGGTTACTTTAAAGATCCAACTTTAAAGATTAAACTCAATTTTTCTTGGAGCAATGATAGACCATTTTGATATTTAGAAAAGGGCCTGGGGAGAGCAAAATTTTTCTGGTAAATGGCTGCCACAGTTCAATTTACCGTTGGTGAAAAGCCCTGTGGCAGCCATTTACCAGAAAAATATTGCTCTCCCCAGATCCTTTTTCTAAATGTCAAAATGAGCTATTCCTTGATTAATGTAAATATATTGTAATTTTCTATGAAATTCAATTACTGGTTAATACAATATCATCATTCTTTGCTACTGTTAGAATCTTTTTTATCGGGCTCAAAATATATTTTCCTTCTCGGTAGCAAGCTATGCACCTGCCTTTATTCTTACGGTCTTTCGTCTTCTTTCCCTGGATACCGAAGGAATTGGCCTTTTTTATCCGAAAGTAAATCTGTTAGATTTCAACAGAATGCTTGAACTTGGACTGCTGATAAAACCTTGAAATTTCATAAATTTCACAAATTTCATCACCGTTACAATCCCTAGTTCAATTTAAGTTCTAAAAATTGCAGACAGCTCTGATTAGTCGCAAAACAGAAATTAGTTATCTTTTATACGACAGAGAAATTTGATTCACTGAATACAGAAACTTTTCGAAGGGTTAAAAAATCGTTAACATTATGAATCAGACCCGGGGGGGGGGGTACTTGACTTAAATTTGTACGAGGGTGTGCCCACGAAACTCTTTTTCTACCCTGCTCCAGAATTTTTCGCTCCAAATCATAACCGGTTCCAGAAAAAATTGGTGAGAAATATCCAAAACATGAACATTTGACCGAAAAACAACCCAATCTAACAAAATATCCCTTTTGACATGTTTTGACAACATGCTCTAGAAAAAGTGGCTTATTTTGATACCCCGTGCGAGAAAATAATACCCTTAAAAACGGCACATCCCCGTCGGATAAATATACTAAATACCCCCCCCCCCCGGGGGGGGAATCAGTGGTAATAGATAAAAAGAATTATTTCTGTACCTTGAAATCCTCGAAGATGTATGTTGTAATCTTCTTCTCAAGAGCAATCCCAAGGTTAGATGTCGATGACTTGTCTTTCAGTAACTGAGTGACTGTAGGTGAAGTGAACGATTAAACAGTTACTGCAGGTATTCGTTCGTATTTCTGCAGAATTTTGTTTAAAAACAAACCGCTGCTTTATAGATACAAACGACGTACAACGCGCACAATAACATTGACTTCTTATGCAAACCCAGTGTTTATACGCGTGTCATAATATAAGAAATACGAGGGCAGTATGGAAATTTACAGCCCTCTGACGTAACTAAATCTAACGTTGTTATTGGCTAACTCCGCGAGCTGTATGAATTGCCATACAAAAAGACTGCTAAAACAACCACATAGATGAGTAAACAAACAATGGAAATTGGACAACATCTAATTTTGCTAATTCTAGCAGGTAGCTGAACAATGGTCGTACAAACAGGGAAAGTTTTCTAAAATCACTTGGTCGTTCCGTCTACCAGAGACTTCACTCCAGCTCAATGTTTAAATTCTTAAGATGACAACAATCAACGAAACAATTAAAACAAAATACGAAAGACAAAACCATTTTAAAGGAATAGTAAAAGTTCGCATGGTGTAGAATTTCGGAAGCTCTATCAGCAGTAAAATAATAGAGGAGAAAGCAACCCCTGGACGATTTTTCTCAAAATGCCAAACAAATGAAATAAAATCTCCTGATCAGTAAAAGAATCCATCGAACCTTTTCAATTTTCATTTCTTAAGACACAAGGTAGGTTTAAATATCAAGAAATTACTTTTACTAGTGGAAAATGGGCCAACATTGCAAACAAAAGAAACAAAATTTGAATAATACAGGGTGTCCCAACAAAATTGTGCCCCGTTTGCCTGAAGATTGTGACAAAACGACAAAAAGATTCTCGCCAAACTTGCTCTTCAGATATTCAAATAAGGTTTGCTACTATCCCCATAAAAATCCGTTGAAAATGATGGAGCTATGATCGTCAGGAACCAAAGTTGCCTGATGACTAAAACCAGCGGACGGCCATTTTGTCTTACTATTTTGCAGCGATAAATAGCTTCATGGATTGAAAATGAAACAGCAGCCTCCAATGTCATAGCTCTCATGAAAATTCCGATAATCCTCAGAGAGTTTCACTATTTCTGACTTCACAAAAATTATTTCTTACCTTACATGAAGCTACGTATCACTGCAAAATAGTAAGACAAAATGGCCGACCGCTGGTTTCAGTCATCAGACAAATTTGGTCTTCTGAAGGCCATAGGTCCATCATTTTTCAACGGATTTTTACGGGGATGGCAGTAAACTTTATTGGAGCATCTGAAGAGCAACATCATAAAAACGTTTTGCCAGAATCTTTTGCCGTTGTGACACAATCTTTAGGCAAATGGAGCATAATTTTTTTGGGACACCCTGTATGTAACAAACTTCAACCGTTGCCATCTGCTCAGTAACAGTTTCACTACCGACCTTCAAACGTGAATCCCTTTATTTTACTTACTTTTCTTGTGGCTTACTGTGTTGGACGTATCCTGCTTTTCTTCCGGTTTCGTCAAGAAGGAAACCATACCTACAAGACACCAAAGTGGCAATTCTTAAATCTTTGACAGAGTTCGAGTGAGGCTAACTCATCTCATCACATTGCATTAAAGGCGTTTTAACTTCACATACATTTCAAATGTTTATGCATGCTAACGAAGTAAAGAATACATAATTCTAATTGTTTCAAAACAGGCTTTTTGAGAAAAAAAAACATTATTCTACAATGAAATTTGAATTCTGGCACAATTTGAAGAAAGCAGCAGGTTGCCTCTCTTTGAGAATGGGGGCAAGTGTTCCCTTCTTGCATCCATTGCAAATGGCAATGCACGAAATGTCTTAAACAGTCACCGATTCAATGCCGAAAAGGTTTCCTGCTAGTTATTTATAAAAGGAAAGCAAAGTCAGCTATCATTGTAAACTCTATCCCTTCTATACTGTCATGCAAATCACTGATGCAAAATAAACACACAAACGATGTGTTCTAGAAAATTCCATTCACCGCCTATCGTGATAACTGTGAGAGATGTAATTTATGGATAATCGGACGTACCATCTTTCATGTTGATTGAAATGTACACTTTGTTTTTACGATTCGTCTTGTGAACCTGCGTTGAAGAAAGAGGGATCTTTAATTGGATGAAAAACGACGAATGAATCCATTCAGGCTACGTAGTATGATATATTGTATTTCCATAGACTGCAGGAAACGCTGAATTGAAAAAGAATTTACGTCCAACGATTTGTCGGAAAGTTGAATTTACCAATGTTTTCATTGCCAATAAAAATGTGAGAAAAATCGATAAAATACGTCAGGCTGTCTGCTATCGAGTGACTCTTTATATTTAAATGTATCCAGCATTTTAGGTACTACGATTGTTCAAACACCTGAAATTTTCTGCACAAACATTTCACACGAAGCTCTGTCCACGATTCCAGTGCAAAAATCCCTTTAGCTTTTTCATAAAAAGTATTTATCAAGTAAATGAATAACTGAGAAAATGTACTTTGTAAAAAGACTGGCGAAAAAACTTTGATAAGAATTGATAATAGAAGATTAACCCTAATCCTACCGGGGGGGGGTGTTTTCCACCCTCCCTGTCGGTTTTTTGCAGAGCATTCTTTAACGACAAAAGCTATGACCCTCAAACTCTCTGACAATTACTAATTATCTATTAGCTACATTTTGACAATTAAATTTTTGAACAATAGGTGTCACGTGACAGGTGACACTACCATATTTGGAGCAAGGTAATAGAAAAATTAATGATTTTGATATTTTTACTCCCAGAATTAGTTCCAAACGTTGACTATTGTACTTTAAAAGAATCAGCAAACAATTAGCTTTCTATTGTTGTCAATAACAATGGATTTTGCTG
>REGL01000641.1:20194-37943 GCA_004194395.1 Aurelia aurita complex sp. Pacific | reverse complement strand
TTACAAAAAATACATATAATGTTACAAGTGAAGATATAATTTACAATAAAAAACCTAAATTGGGATAAAATATTTTACATAATCTGCAGTTGCAGGCTTGGCATTGATGGGCTTTGATAAGCCTTTTGAAAATCTGAAGGGAATCTGAATTTTTCAGTTCTGGTGGTAGTGCCTCCCAAACTTTTTTCCCCATAAATCTGACTGTATCGATTCCAAGGCAAGTTGTTTTCGCCTTTGGTAGTTGTAGTTTATCAGAACACCTTAGGTTGTAAGGCATTTCTTTTTCCTCAAAAAATTTGCTTCATAAAGCTGGGATTTAGATCATATAGTAGGGGCTAATTATAAGTAGGGGCTAATTATTTTTCAGACGCATTGGAGTTTCTTTTGGTTGGCTCTTAAATGCAGGGCCTTACTGTATCTTTAAAGAGCTGGTCTATTGTCGAATATTCTCAAAATTTACATATATACCATAAAAATTTTTGAAATTCCACTATGTTTGTGTCTCATCATCGATTTTGTCGCTGACTTTTCGCTTGGCAGTATTTGGCATGTTTCCTGATGCTGTGCAATTGCTTCTTGTTGTGTTGCACCACTGTAATCTTTCAGTACTTTATAGCTCTGGGTTCCAATAAAGAGAAGGATTTAAATATATATAATGCAAGCATTAAGAAAAGGCCCAGGGGGTAACTTCAATAGGCGGATGACGGGGCTGTACCATTTTGACTTACAAACCTAGAATTTATAAAAATTTTCCAAAAAACATACCCCAAAATTTACTGGCCATTCAAATATCTACCCTAAAATTGTGACGAAAATTCAAAATTCCAACCAAGGATATGAAATTGGATCAAAATCAGTGCCCTGTAGAGTTCTTTTTCTAAAATGGCACCCCAACATTTATGTTTAACGGTATATATGGTAATATTTTCGTATGCTTTCATGCATGGCTCGGGTAGTACCTTTGTATTCAGGTATAACTCGTATAACTGAGCATTTTATAAATACCACAAGAATTTATATCCGCTTCTGTACGGCAGTAAAACTTTTTTTCCAAAACCGCAGAGTACAGTCGTGGGCAAAAATTCAAGACCACATTTTTGTCAACAGTTAGTCACACTCTGATGATAACGTAAGTTTGAAAGGCCTCAGTGTGCTGAAAAATTTGTCTGTTTTTTGCGTCCGTTTTTCTCCAAGTACCTTTTATTTTTGTCAACAATGTTTCTTGGTGTAACGAGATGAAAACCTGTCGCTCTGCCTATCTTACTCTGTTGGAGTTCATTTAAGTCAACTTTCTATGTAGATTCCGAATGTTAAAGATGTTTTTTTTTTTAATTACTGCGCCATTTTGCTATAATGTTACAATAGAATCGATAGAAATTCACGAAAATCATAGTGGTTCTGCGGACATGGGGTTTTACCCAAAAATTGTGTTACTCAGCTGGATTTTATATCAATCTATGCAGAATTCATTTCTATGATTTGCTTGCAAAATATCGAAGCTCCATGAAGAATATTGCTTTAAGGAAAAAGGTAGTAGAGGGCCTTCAATCCACAGCTATGGCAATAAGTTTAAGACCACCCTTGGAAAAGCTTGAAAAAACTCTGTGCTTGTAAGGTAAGAGCCTGTGATATTCGATGATTCGAATAATAAAATAATTCTTTAACATTAAATCGAATAACTACGTGATTTGCTACTTCAAAACAAAAATTCAGTGCTGGCCTTAAACTTGTGGCCATAGCTGTGGACTGAATGCCCTCTACTACCTTTTTCCGTCATGCAATATTCTTCTTGGAGTTGCAATGTTTGCAGAAATAAATTGGACATAGATTGATGTAAAATCCAACTGAATAACACAATTTTTTTGGCCACACCCCTTGCCGGCAGAACAACTATAATTTCCGAGAATATCTATTGATTCCATTGTGATGTCATAAAAAAATGGGACAGAAATAGAAGAAAAAACAACATCGAAATTCGGAATCTACATGGAAAATTGACCTACACGAACTCCAGGAGAGTACATTAGGCAGAGCGGTAGGGTTCGTAGGGTTCCATCTCGTTACGCCAAGAAGCGTTGTTAACAAAAATGTGGCCTTCAATTTTTGGCCACGACTGTAACTGCCACAAAGTAAACTGACCATTTGAGATCATATGATCATTAAATAAAAATTTGTAATGAACTCTAAGAAGACATTTAGACTCTTTTCCAATCATGGCAAAAATTTAACTTGCCTTCTTTTCGATAGCCAAAATTTGTGATTTGCATCCCTTCAGCTGTGCTAGGATTCCTTCAAAACCAGCAGCATATGAATTTGTACCCTACGAGAGAATATTTAGCACACAAAAATCATCGTAAACTGCAACAAATTTCCTTTCAGCATTATCAAAAAACAGTTATATGATCCACTTTGGATACTGAGTTTCAAATTTCAATATACACGTGTTTCAACGAGAACATTTCAACATACCCAGCAAACAATAGAAACGAAACTAAATATTGCAACTGAACAAACCAAAAACTTAGATTGCTGACAAATGTTAGCAGAACGAACAGTATTATTAAAGCTACTGTCAGACTGAAACAGGAACGTAAATTGAAAGCACATCTTGTCGAGGGCTATGTTTATCGAATGTAATGCCATAGCACTGAAGGAACGGCAAGTTTATTACCTCCCATAAATGTGTCGTTGTATTTTTGCAAACCAACTTTGACCTCTCAATCTTGAATATACCCTGCCAAGACGTACTACGACTATGCTTCTTAAATTCTTAATCAAATTTGGATGTGACAACTCATTCACGCTGAGCATAGGTTCCAAATCTTTAAAAAAGGTTGGTGTAAAATTTAGTGACCTATTTTTCATAACTGAATGACTTCAAAGAAAATTTAGCTATTCCTTTATGATTTTAACGTTGGATTTTTCTGAAATCTTCAATATTTTCAGAATTAGAGTGTTTTTCTTCTTTTTTAAGAATTCAAAAAAATTTTCAAAAAAAACCGGAAACCATCGTAGTTTCTAAACTGTTTGACGCAACATGAAATAATTTCGTAGAAACCCATAGCTTATGGAGGTCTACAATATGGCATCAAGCAAAAGTCTGTCACTCTTCTGGCTTATGATTTAGAGATTTGATGACGTCACATCCTCAAATGTGTTGAAATGTAAGATGCACTGTAATTTCAAAAAATATTCAAAATTTCTGGAAAGTCCAACGGTAGAATTATAGATAAGTATCTAAAGTTTCTTTCAAGCCATTCAATCAGAAGAAATAGGTCATTGAATTTTACACCCACCTTTTTACGCAAAGTTAAAGATTTGGAACCTATACTTTCACGCTGAGATTTACTGTCAACGGGGTTGCTTTTTGGTAAGATGGAATGGTTAATAAGTTCAAATTTTTGCAAGTTTGTTTTCCAACAGTCTATTTCGGCAACTACTCCAAGACCTCCAACTATCATTGATATCTATGGATGATCTACAGGTCACTGTACAGACTGTTTCAAACATAAAACTCAATCAGAAAAATATCATAATTCAAAAATCTGAAATCGAATAAATCAAATTTTGGTGACTTTTCAATTAATCAAACTTTGGCGACTTTTCAATTAATCAAATTTTGACGATTTTTCAATTTATCAAATTTTGGCAATTTTTCAATTAATCAAATTTCGACGATTTTTCAATTAATCAAATTTTCGCTATTTTTCAATTAATCGAATTTTCTTGAGGTAACAATGTTTAGTTTTAAAGTTAGATAATTGCGCGTGTCTTAAAAACAATGGTCACCAAAACAAAATTACCGAATTACAACTCGAATTTTGACGATTTTTCAATTAATCAAACTTTGGCGACTTTTCAATTAATCAAATTTTGACGATTTTTCAATTTATCAAATTTTAGCAATTTTCCAATTTATTAAATTTTCGCGATTTTTCAATTAATCAAACTTTGGCGACTTTTCAATTAATCAAATTTTGACGATTTTTCAATTTATCAAATTTTGGCAATTTTTCAATTTATCAAATTTTCACGATTTTTCAATTAATCAAATTTTGACGACTTTTCAAGTAATCAAATTTTGGCGAATTTTCAAACAGGAACACTTTTTTGGGACACCCAGTAGTATGCTTCAAAATACGGGAAATTTTACTAGAATAGAAAATGGTACAAGAACGCTATTTCTGTTTTTAGCAAAGATTCAGTTCATCTGACTCCCTGCCATATTCCAAGCAACATGCATTTTCTAAATTTTTTAATATGCAATACCTTTGAATTGGCATTCTTTGTCATGCTTTTCGTACTCTGTGAAGTAAAATAGTGAGAATTACCAGTTATAAAACACTTCAGCCAAAGGCTAGACTCCGTTGCCTTCTCATTTTTCCTTCGCAGCATCATCTTTGCTGCTTACGTCCCCGCAGCGGTAATTATATTATTTTACGGCTGATAGACCACGGAACAGACTTTGAGCAAGTCTAGCCAACGGCAGTCCTGCAACTTCAAAAGCAAAGACGAATACATTTTGCTTATTCTCCCAGGGTTAGAGTTAAGGTTTGGGTTGGAGTTTACTTTTTGTTTACTAGCATCAGTGTAAACAAATAATTATCTTATCTTCCCTGCAAAATGCCTTACTTTCGAGATTGTGAGGTAGAATCTATACTTCATTCTGAATTAAAAATATAAGTCTCTGCGATAGACTTTGAAATATTCAACTTCATTTTTTTAAAAATTGGCGCGTCCTTTAACACAAGATTGAAGAAATAATTCTCTTTTTGGTACTGTAATTAAAAAGTGCACAATACGTATTGAAAAGAAAATATATCATTTTAGAACATGTGGGGCGATACTCTAACGAAGATGCCGTTTGGTTGCATCAGGTCACGATTGTAGGAATATCTGAGCGTTTCGCTCTCGTGATTGTGTTCATTTGAGAAAAGTCTATACATACAGGCTTTGTTTCATTTTCTCCAACATCAAATAAATTCTGCAAAAGTTCCAGTTGCTTTCCAAACGATTCTAGAGATCTGAAAAGAAGAAAATATTCTGATGGCTTAGTTCATGGGCTATGCAGCTGAGTTCTATTGAGCTAACTCACTGCACGAATCGAATCATGAAAACTGAAGATATATTAGGAATACTTTGAAATATCAGCTTTTCTTTATCTTAGTTCATGTTTCTATTTATAAATTCAACTAAACTTGCGGTTGTTTATGTCATGTTGTACAATTACAATTCCTGCTAATCACAAAATTAGGAAATTTGAAAACGAAAAAGTAGGGGAGACCGGGGTCAATTGTAACACTTTTTGGCAAATCAGCCATATCGTCTAAATGACTGCGCTCTTGGAGGTAGATGAAATTGTAGTTTAATCTCAAAACAAGACGTGGTCTTTAGTTCTTTGTAAATTTGGGTACATCAGTTGAAAACAATTGAATCGATTAATCGAAAAAATTGTTTTTTGTTCACAAATTTCAAATTTTAACTCTTTAATACTGCATGGATGCACATTGTTCGATCAGATTATAAAATGAATCAAACCCAAGCCATCAGCCAGCTTACATCATGGCAATTGTAACAGCGTGTTACAGTTACCACTGACCTGGTCAGCTATCGTTGTTTATCTTTTAAGCACAAATTTGCAGTGAAAGCACGTTTTTACTTTCCTGTATCTCAAGTCGTGTGTAGAGGGTTAGAATGAGCATGTTTTGTGCAAAAATAAGATTTTTGCAATTTTCTGCAAGGCGTGAGATTCCGTGTTACAATTGCCAAATGCTACAATCATGCCCGGTCTCCCCTATTTTATATATGGAAGGTTGCAAGCCTTGCTGAAAGTTTGCTAAAGATGAATTGGAATTAGAACTGGAGGTGTGCACATTAAAATGAATCACATGGGCTATCTCTACGGCACGGTTCTCTAAATACCGCAAAGGCTCTACTTAGCCCCCTCTCTGTTTAGCCCTCTATTAAGGCCCCTCTCTAATAACCCCCTCCCCTCTGAGCCAAAAGTTTAAATAAGCCCCTTCTCTTTTAAGCCCCCCCCCCCTTCAATTATATCAAATTGCACAAGTTACTAAAGATTTTCCATTTATTTAGCTAAACAAGTTTGCATGTCAATTTTGATATGGATTAGGATAAAACTGTGTCAAAGTTGTGTCGTAAACTCGTAAAAATGTATGTTGAGTCCGCAAAATATGGGGTAAAAGAATTGAAAAACTATCATATATGTCCTTGTTATTTGACTTTGAGAAAAAAGCCCCCACTCTAATTAGCCCCCCTCTGGAGTGTCCGAAACTCGATACGCCCCAAATAGGGCTTTTACGGCAAGGCAATGAAAGACCTAAACACGCCATTGTCTCTTTTGGTTTTGTTTTCTTTGGGAACGCATTGGACTATCAAATGCTTTATCCCAAAATTGTAAACCAACGTTTTAACTAACATTTTAAAATCTTTGAGATCCCATCCTTTAACACAAGTTATTTCACTTAACGATTTTAAAAATGTTATCACCAATTTCACGACAGCACTATGAGGTAGCTTCTAAGCCCAGTCCTTGACAAATCTTTGAAGGATTAATACATCAATGATACCACTGAGAGTAGATTTAAGTTATTGCTGCTCGGTTTGGGATTGTTGTAGTGAAAAGAAACATAATTATCTCCAAAATATCAAGACAAGAGCTGCTAGAATAGGCCGTATGATGCTTCTGCTGTCCCCTCCCAAAATCTTGGCAGGCCGCCACAAAAGATCTCCTCAGAAAAGAAACAGCAAAATGGACCTATAAATCATTAAATGCACTTGCTCCTCATTATTTAGGAGAACTTTATACGAAATTCTCACCGGGTAGTGATCGCAACCCTCCGTCTACCGAAACAAATTTGCAGATACCTCTGTTAAAGGCAGTCTGTCCCCTACTGTTCTGAGCTTAGTTACGGCGTGGTTACATGGCCATGAAATTCATGCATCAACTAGTCTCTATGACTTTAATTTCTTTGGATAAAGCAAATCCTGGCAAATTTCGGGAGTAGACAATAGAGATCTTTGTCGATTTATTTTCATTCATCGAAGAGGACAGACTGCCTTTAAGAACACGCGCACGTCAAAAAAGCATTTTCTTATCGTGGAGCAAAATTGTGGAATGAACTGAGTAAGGAAACTAAATTGGGACCGGCCCTAGCCACCTTAAAAAGTCCATATGGGGGGGGTACATTTTGTTTGTGATTAAATTTTGTTATGCTCGATCCTATGAGTTGTATAACTAAGTACTGTACATCAATTAATTTTCTTTAATTTAGGCTTTTTTTGCACAGGTTGATTTGTCTAACAGTTCTTCATTACTGAAATCTGTAGCCTGTATGAATATTTTAAAATGAGACATTAAATAAATAGATATTTAATTGTACAAGAGTAAAGTAGTTCCAACAGCAAGAGAATTACTTTTTTTTTTATTAATAAAGGTATCTAGGCCAAGACAGCCTCTAACCTGATTACAAAAAAAAAACATAACTACAAAATTGATTACGTTACTGCAGCAGGAAATTAATTACAAAAATATCACTTGTCCTGATAAACATAGATGACACTATACTCGATGTCACATACAATAATGATAGTGAACATCAAATGATGCTCATTTATTGCAAGCAAGATTCAGATTTCAGCTTAGAACATTTTAACAAGAAAGTTGCTACCAAATTCAAACTGTGCTTGCCCTCTTGACTTAATAACCAAAATTACAAAAGAGAAATTACATTGAACTTCGGTAAAAGAACTGTGACTTACTTCTGTAGGTCTGCAGCAGCTGATACAATCAAATTTTGCAAATGAGGTGGACGTGTTGCACCCATTTCCACTTTATAAAGATCTCGTGGTAGTTGGTTCCTGACATAACTTTCCACCAACTGTTCAAAACTGTTGTCGCTCCTACAATCCAAATCACACATTACAGTAAAGGGCCATACTCACCCTTTGTGCTATTGTTAATTTGTCCTGTAATTTCTAATCATAAATATTGGTGTGCTTCAGGAATTTGTTTAGGCCAAATGGCCAAAGCTCTGGTTTGGAGGTGGGCGCAAGTTTGAGCTTTCAAGATTAATATTTCAACTCTCAAAGCACCAATATCAACAAACAAGGTGTCTATGTTCAAGTAAACTATCAAGGAACGTTTTGAAAATATTTTTTCATTGATTAAAGCTAAACTTTCATTGCTGCACTCGATTAAATCTGTTTCTGATTTTCTAGGCCATCCGGTAGTGGTCTATATGTTCTTGCTGTCACCTGAAAGTAACTGCTACCAAAACTATGTAACTGAAATATGAATGCTAGGCTTTTTCAAGTTGAAAAAAACAAAATACTCCCCAGCTATGGATTAAAATGACGCCTCCTCCCCAGCTATGGATGAAAATGATGCCTTAAATTTTATGAAACACTCACGATTTTCCTCGCAAAAGAGCAAACTGCTGCAAGAAGAATCTGCTGACATTCTCTCCATCTGGAAAGTCTTTAGATACTTCATAGTCATCCTCGTAATCTAGGATAGAGACAAAGATACCGTAAAAGCTCCATTAAGCCCCCGTGGGGCTTATTTCATTTGGACAATTTTTAGTCCTTTTTGCACCACGTTTTGTAGCCTGCGTGCANCTAAAGATGAATTGGAATTAAGACTGGAGGTGTGCACATTAAATTGAATCACATGGACTATCTCTACGGCACGGTTCTATAAATACCGCAAAGGCTCTACTTAGCCCCCTCTCTGTTTAGCCCTCTATTAAGCCCCCTCTCTAATAACCCCCTCCCCTCTGAGCCAAAAGTTTAAATAAGCCCCTTCTCTTTTAAGCCCCCCCCCCCTTCAATTATATCAAATTGCACAAGTTACTAAAGATTTTCCATCTATTTAGCTAAACAAGTTTGCATGCAAATTTTGATATGGATTAGGATAAAACTGTGTCAAAGTTATGCCGTTGATTCGTAAAAATGTATGTTGAATCCGCAAAATATGGGGTAAAAGAATTGAAAAACTATCATATATGCCCTTGTCATTTGAATTTGAGAAAAAAGCCCCCACTCTAATTAGCCCCCCTCTGGAGTGTCCGAAACTCGATAAGCCCCCTGGGAGCTTAATAGGGCTTTTAAAGCAAGGCAATGAAAGACCTTAACACGCCATTGTCTCTTTTGTTTTGTTTTCATTGGGAGCGCATTGGACTATCAAATGCTTTGCTCCAAAATTGTAAACCAACGTTTTCACTAAGATTTTAAAATCTTTGAGATCGCATCCTTTAAGTCAAGCTATTTCACTTTAAGGATTTTAAAAGAATATCGCTAATTTCACGATAGTACTATGAGGTAGCTTCTAAGCCCAGCCCTTAGCAAATCTTTGAAGAATTAATACATCAATGATACCACTGACTGAGAGCAGATTTCAGTTATTGCTGCCGGTTTGGGGTTGTTGTAGTGAAAACGAACATAATTATCTCCAAAAGATCAAGGCAAGACATTTCCTCCTTAATCAATCTATACTACATACAATCATGTAATATTCTTTCCCTTTGCTTAGATTGTAGTTTTGTATTTGATGTTATCAATTTAGTATACCGGGTGCGCCAAAATAAACTATGCACGTTTGGCAGGCCACAATAAATCGTACACTTGATCGATTTTGAAGATTTATGACTTAATCGTTAGCAGAAAGCCTGAATTAGATACTGGGATTTTTTGCAAACTTTTTCATTTTCAGTTTTTAAAACTAGAAGCGAGTTTCCTAAAATGTTTAGTTTTTGAAAACACTGAAACGATAAAAAAACGTCTATCAAGCTTTCTAAAGAATCGACATGAATGGACAAAGAGAGAACTTGTTCGTGGTCATTTGCGATTTAGAAACCGACCAATTGTCATCTGATGTACGAGAATTCGTACTAAACCCCCAAATCTCCCTGGAAATGTTTCTCTTTCATTCAAGCTTCTGATGATTCATTCATGTTGAATCTTTTAAAATTTGATCGACGTTTTTTAATCGTTTTCAATGTTTTCGAAAACGATCATTTTAAGAAATTCGCTTCTAGCTCTAAAAACTGAAAACGGAAAAATTTGCAAAAAGTGCTAGAATCTACTTCAGGCTTTTTGCTAAAGATTAAGTCATAAACCTTCAAAATTGGTCGAGTGTACGATTTATTGTGGCCTGCTAAACGTGCATAGTCTATTTTGGCGCACCCGTTAGTATTTATTTGCAATGTAATTTTGTAGCATTGTATGTAGTATGGATTGATGATCAACGAAACTGAAACTGAACTGAACAAGAGCCAAGAGCCAGTCATTATGATGCTTCTGCTGTCCCCTCCCAAAATCTTGGCTGGCTGTCAGAAAAGATCTCATCAGAAAAGAAACAGCAACGTGGACCTATAAATCATTAAATTCACTTGCTCCTCATTATTTAGGAGAACGGTATACGAAATTCTCACCGGGTAGTGATCGCACCCCTCCGTCTACCGAAACAAATTTGCAGATACCTCTGTTAAAGGCAGTCTGTCCCCTACTGTTCTGAGCTTAGTTACTGCGTAGTTACATGGCCATGAAATTCATGCATCAACTGGTCTCTATGACTTTAATTTCTTTGGATAAAGCAAATCCTGGCAAATTTCGGGAATAGACAATAGAGATCTTTGTCGATTTATATTCATTCATCGAAGAGGACAGACTGCCTTTAAGAACATGCGCACGTCAAAAAAGCATTTTCTTATCGTGGAGCAAAATTATGGAATGAACTGAGTAAGGAAACTAAATTGGGACCGGCCCTAGCCACCTTAAAAAATCCATATGGGGGGTACATTTTGTTTGTGATTAAATTTTGTTATGCTCGATCCTATGAGTTGTATAACTAAGTACTGTACATAAAATTAATTTTCTTTAATTCAGGCTTTTTTTGCACAGGTTGATTTGTCAAACAGTTATTCATTACTGAAATCTGTAACCTGTACAAATATTTTAAAATGAGAGAAGAAATAGATAGATATTTAATTGTACAAGAGTAAAGCAGTTCCAACAGCAAGATCATTACTTTTTTCATAACTAATAAAGGTATCTAGGCCAAGACAGCCTCTAACCTGATTACAAAAAAACATAACTATAAAATCAGTGGCGGACACTTTGCCAAATATTGGGGGGGGGGGGGCGAAGCAATTGTTTCAGTTAAAAAGCATTGTTTGTTTCTATTGTTTTTGAACAAAAGATCTTTGTTCCAGCCAACATTGGGGGGGGGGCGATCGCACCCCCTTGCCCCCCCCAGGTGTCCGCCACTGTATAAAATTAACTACGTTACGTTACTGCGGCATGAAATTGATTAAAAAATATCAATTGTCCTGATAAACACAGATGACACTATACTCGATGTCACATACAATAATGATAATGAACATTAAATTGTGCTCATTTATTGCAAGCAAGATTCAGATTTCAGCTTAGAACATTTTAACAAGAAAGTTGCTACCAAATTCAAACTGTGCTTGCCCTCTTGACTCAATAACCAAAGTTACAAAAGAGAAATTACATTGAACTTCAGTAAAAGAAATGTGACTTACTTCTGTAGGTCTGCAGCAGCTGATACAATCAAATTTTGCAAATGAGGTGGACGTGTTGCACCCATTTCCACTTTATATAGATCTCGTGGTAGTTGGTTCCTGACATAACTTTCCACCAACTGTTCAAAACTGTTGTCGCTCCTACAATCCAAATCACACACTACAGAACAGAGACATACTCACCCTTTGTGCTACTGTTAATTTTTCCTTTAATTTTAAATCATAAATATTGATGTGCTTCAGGAAATTGTTTAGGCCAAATGGCCAAAGCTCTGGTTTGGAGGTGGACGCAGGTTTGAGCTTTCAAGATTAATATTTCAACCCTCAAAGCACCAATATCAACAAACAAGGTGTCTTTGTTCAAGTAAACTATCAAGGAACGTTTTGAAAATATTTTTTCATTGACTAAAGCTAAACTTTCATTGCTGCACTCGATTAAATCTGTTTCTTATTTTCTAGGCCATCCGGTAGTGGTCTATGTGTTCTTGATGTCACCTGAAGTAGCTGCTACCAAAACAATGTAACTGAAATATGAATGCTAGGCTTTTTCGAGTTGAAACAAACAAAATACTCCCCAGCTATGGATTAAAATGACGCCTCCTCCCCAGCTATGGATGAAAATGATGCCTTAAATTTTATGAAATACTCACGATTTTCCTCGCAAAAGAGCAAACTGCTGCAAGAAGAATCTGCTGACATTCTCTCCATCTGGAAAGTCTTTAGATACTTCATAGTCATCCTCGTAATCTAGGATAGAGACAAAGCTACCGTAAAAGCTCCATTAAGCCCCTGGGGGGCATCTTTCATTTTGGACAATTTTTAGTCCTTTTGGGACCACGTTTTGCGGTTTACACATACAATTTTATGAGTTAAATACATCAATTCGAAAAGTCTTATCTCAAAACACATCAAAACTAACGTGCAAACTTATTTAGCTCAATAAATGGAGAATCTTTGGTAGCCTCTGGAATTTGATATAGGTGTGGGGAGGCTTAACAGAGAGGGGGGCTTAATAGAGCTTTTACAAGGATAATGGGCTTCAATATACAATGGCCAAAAAGATCCTATAACTAGCAATTAAATCTGTTACCAATCCCGGCTCGGTAAAAGGAAATGTTAGTGACCAACATTATGATTTATGCGATAATTTGCTTCATTTCAGCTGCCATAGTAATATTCAACAATAGTACTGCTCTTAATGTCTTGGCGATTTTTAACAGGTGCTTAGCTGCGAAAAAAGCTGCGAGAAATTCGTACACTGGAGTCATTTTTGAGAACTTATGACATGCTCTTCAGCAAAAACTATGAATTAGATTCCAGGGTTTTTCAAACATTTTATTGTCTCCCGTTTCTTGAGTTATAAGTGGACTTCCTGAAATTTTCCATTTCGAGCACCATGCGAAGAATGATCTCTTTACTAAATTCTTCTTTGCACGAACCCTAGTCAGACATGGACGGGGAAGGAATGGGAAAACCCTTTCATTCAAGTTCCCCTCCTGTAGGCTTCGAGTGAAATAAGATAGCAACACAAACCAAGGAACGAAAGAAATATCAAAAATTTGAAACCTGAACCATCCTGTTCATCGCTTGTTCTGCTTCCTTCTTCAAGTAGAGGTGACTTCAAAGGTGTTGGGAACTCTCGTGGATCCCTCTGGATTTCGTAGTACGAGATCAAATGGTCAATTGATTCAAAAAAGTGTTGCTGAACACCTTGTTTTGTCTGGAAAGAAACATACAAATTTAGATACCCTACCGGGTGACCCAGAAAAAAGTGACCCAACGCAATCTGTCATAGAAAAAAAAGTAAGTAGCAGATTGAAATATTTCAAACGTTGCTCTGTCCCTAAAAGACTCTCCTACATTGTGAGTATTTTTCGCAATTTTTTTGGGCCCGGGAAAGTTCCCGAATTAAGGATTTTGAGGAAAAGGGCAGGCTTGAAATTCTCAAAAAGTCATCAAAAACAGGGGATCGATTTGAAGGCATTTCAGTTCTTCAAAACAACGAGAAGCGTGTTTCATTCTGCCTGAGAATATTTTTAAGTACCTAGGAATTATAAACTTGCTCTGAAGATTTCCGACTGGGTTACCTATTCCCAGGTTGAAATGAAACACGCTCCTTGTTGTTTGAAGATTTGAAATGGCTGTAAATCGATCCCCTGTTTTTGACGACTTTTTGAGGATTTCAGGCATGCTCTTTTCCTCGAAATCCTTAATTTTGGAAATTTAGCGTGCCGAAAAAAATTGTGAAAAATATTCTTAGCATAAGCTAGTCTTTTAGCAACAGAACAACATTTGAAGCATTTCAATCGGCCACTTACTTAATTTTCTGTAACAGATTGCGTTGGGTCACTTTTTTCTGGGTCACCCGGTATATTTGTACCGGGTGAGTCAGAAAAAAGAATGCCTGCTTGAAAGGCCACTACTCCATGAATATCAAAGCAATGATGTTGAAAACTGTCTTGTTTTATTGCCAACATGTTCAACAAGGTTCGGTAATTTACCCGGCCTTAATCAGCCATTCCTTCCCGTGGATATGGGTGATTTTCTGCAGAAAGCCCCTTGCAAAAACAAAACCTGAAAAAACGAATGAAAACAATGAGCATTTTTTCCTCCCTAAAATTGATGACACTCACACAAATTCATGTATTTTGCCCTCTTGGGAGAATGGAATCCCCCTGAATATGTCATTGAGACCAGGGGGAGGACTTGTTCATCCTCCCAAGAAGATAGAACGTGCTAAAGCGTCCACAAGTCATTACTGTAAGGCCATTGTAAGGAACAAATGTCAGGGAAATTTGTTCATGATTTTGGGCACGTTTTGAAGGTTTTTGAAGAGGCTTTCTCTAGAAAATCCCTCATAATTTTAGAATGGAGTGGCCGATTTTAGTCAGGTAAATTTTATAGTAGATTTGAACATTTCTACCATTAAACTATATGTTTGCCGATATCATCGTCTTGATGTCCATGTCGCCGTGGCCTATCAAACGGGGATTCTCTTTTCTGACTCACGCGGTAGCATTTTCAATATTTCCGGAGACAAAATTCTTTTTTGCCAAGCCGACCCATAATTTTCTGTCGTGAAAACCTGTGTATAAGCTGCTCTTTCTTTGAAATAGTGTTGTCTGTGATAATGTTATTATTATTATCATTATTATCAATTTATTTAAAGTAGGCCTACATATACATAAAATAGCTATAAACTAAGTAAGAGCTAATTCAAGCCTACAATCTAAAAAAGTAAAAGTTGTAAAAAATAAATAACTAAATAAAATACAGAATAATTAAATACAGATACATAAATTTACAGATTTTTACAATGTTTTTAATATTTGCAATGTTTTTTTCTTGGTATATACAGACCAGAAAATTTTATATCAGCTCCCAACCTGAACTACGAAAGGTCTACATAATCTACAATTGCATTCCTCTCTTTTCCAGATTTTGATCCTCCTTTTGAACCTGGAGAGAGTATGTACAGCCACAAAACGATATCGTATCCAAGCCATTGTACTAATTACTAATTACTAATTGCTAACTACTAGGTGTACTAATTAAACAGAAGAGGCCCCAAGATTGAACCTTGTGGTACACCTATCATTGTTTCTTTCCATGTGCTCAAGGACCCATTCATCTTTACCCTCTGCTTCCTTTTATTGAGATAGCTATGAATCGCAATGCACTCAGACTAAAACCATAAGCACTGAATTTTGCAATCAAAAGCTCATGATTTTAACAATCAAAAGCCTGGAAAGATCCATAAGTAGTGCTCCAGTAAAACCTATCATTAAAACCAGTAAAACCTCCTTTATCTAAGAATTTTTTACAGGTTTCTATGAGTCACACGAGTGCATGTTGGATTCCATAGCCCCCTCAAAATCCAAACAGAAGTGGAAAAAGAAAGCTGACGGTATGAGATTTGATTTGACTCTCCAAGACCCTTTTGTAAATTTTGGACATAGATGATAAAACCGTCACAGATCTATATTTCTTCTTGACAAAAGCATCAAGACTTTTGAAAAGTGATGAGATCTGATCAGCTTTCAAATCCTTTGAAATATACTGTAGCACTCTGATAAATTTGAATTGAAGATTTTCTGAAGAAGGATGCCAAAATATCTGCATTTTGTTTAAGAATCTTAGCAGGAATGCTGTTTAAGGGGAGATTACTTTTTTGGATTCAGTTTTTGAATCTGTAAAGGTATCTCATTAACAGTTCCTTTGTCAAATCAAAATTGCCTCAATTCACAACATTCTTTAATCATCTTGATGCAAGGATGATTTTCATATTTCCATGTCTATATAGACAGCACCCCCCCCCCCTTTAACATGTGCTATCCTCTTGGGAGGCTGAACAAGTCTTCTCCCTGGTATAAATAACCTAATGCAAGTGGATTCCATTCTCCAAAGAGGACAAAATACACAAGTACCTCACTTCATATGAGTATCATCATTTTTTGGAAGGAAAACCAAAGGAAATTTTATTGTTAATTGTTTTCATTTGCTTTCGCAGGTTCTAGAAAGGGGGTTTTCTGCAGAAAATCTCCCATATCCACAGGAAGGAATGGGTGATTAAAGCCGGGTGAATTATTGAACCTAATTGAGCATATTGGTAATAAAACAAGACAGCTTTCAATGTCGTTGCTTTATTGATATTCAGGGAGCAATGGCCTTTCAAACAGGGATTCTTTTTTTAAATCACCTGTGCTGGAAAACACGTTTTTAATATCCTGAAAAAGTTCTTGTCATAAATGTTTATGAATGAAATTAACGGTTTTGAGACATATTTGGCCTGTTTTCAAAATCAATGCTGTTTAATCGAACAGAATCACATGCAAATGAATGTCTACAAATGAATGAAACAATTTGAATATGGCTATATGGAGTATATTTTGCGGGCTGTCAAAAAGGCAACACTTTGCAAATTCAGGGATAACAAAAAGATCTTTCTATGAAATTAAAAATCCTGGAGATTTAACACACCTGAGGCAACAAAGATTCTTGTTGGCAGAATGACTGACTAAAAATAAATAGCACAGACCTCTAAAGACACTTTTCCATCTTGATTCTTGACAAGTTTGTAATGATGAACTTGGTCATTAGCTCTGTAGGAAGGAGAAGCAGTATAAATATTCATTTCAACATGCCTAATGGTAGAAGATACTATTTGAAAGATCCAGTTATCCATACAGTTAACAAATAATTATAGCCCTAAAATGTACAGTATCTGCTTTGGTTTCTGCATAAAAAAATCAGATATTGAGTAGCAGTTCTTGTATTATCAGCTTCAGATTTTCCGAAGATTGTCTTCTAACGTTTAGCAGAAGATTGAAATATCTTAGTGAATAAATAGCAAATTATGAGTTAACACTAAACCATACAGTAGACAATATCAGAACCCTATCCCAACTTCTAAAATCAACCCTGGCAAACATAGGCTGAATTTTGCTTCATTTTTCTTACTCTAACCAACACAGTGAAGACATAGCCTTTGAATTGAATAATCGCTTGCAAAAAACAGCCTTGAGGGCTCTTGCAACATTTAAAAACTTCTGATGAAAACAAAGTGCGCCATGATATCTTATACATTTTGTAGAATTTTCAAATGTAAATAACAGTGATAGGAGCCCCACCGCCACTTAATCGAACCTTGCGTATAAAATTGTATAAAAATATTGCTCAATAATAATAATAATAATAATAATAATAATAATAATAATAATAATAATAATAACAATAACAATATGTCTGTTGGGAACTGCAAAGATCCTGAGAAAAGTACTGGATACCTAAGGCCAAGGGACTTGACTTGCTATCCAGCAGTTAACCGGCAGTCAACATCAACGCCGAGTGAATATTGAACAATAATAATAACAATAATAAAATGAATCTTTATACAGGATTAACACTTCAACGTTACTGCTGTTATCAATGTGTGTCCTGATTAACGTAAAAAGATATTATAAAAAATAAAAAATTTACAGCAATTGTATTAATATCATATGTTACATATTTAAAATAAGAAGCCTAAATCATATATTACATATCTAGAAAAAGAAGCTTAGGTAAAATATTGCTTAAGATGCTGTTCATAGGCATTGAATGATTCAGTTTTCCGTATGTTAATAGGCAGTTCATTGTAAATTTTTGCTGCCATGAAGCGAAACGATTTGCGTGCATATTCA
>REGL01000641.1:3889-14017 GCA_004194395.1 Aurelia aurita complex sp. Pacific | reverse complement strand
GGGGGGGGGGGTTCTTGGCCAAATTGTTGGTAGGGGTCTGCTGCGAGCATATTCAAATTGGTACCGTTGGCTAGACCAATTTTTACGAAAATGGTACCCTTGGCTAGACCAATTGGACTATTCTCTGGACCAATTTTTACGAAAATGGTACTCTTGGCTAGACCAATTTTGGCCATTTCCTGGACCAAAATTGTCAAATTTGTACCAAATATGATATAATGACCGTTCACTAGACCAATCTTGTCAAAAATGATACCCTTGGCTAGACCGTTGCAGGGCAAAATTGCACAAAAGTATACCCTTGGCTAGACTAGAAGTCTGAAAAAGTATACCCTTGCTCGCGGCACATCCCCAGGTACCCTTACTATGGAAGAACCCCCCCCCGCCCCGTGATTAGATCACTTAGTTGATAATGATTAAGTGCCTCTAACGCATAATGACAAAGTGCCAAAGATTTTATTATAACAAAAATTTATTACTGTATGAATGAATGAATGAATGAATGAATGGATGAATGGATGAATGAATGAATGAATGAATGGATGAATGAATGAATGAATGAATGGATGAATGAATGAATGATCTTCAATGAAAGTCAATAGTACGCTTACTCCATGGTACGATCATGGCTTTTGGTGTAATCATCATGGCAGTCGAGAAATAAATCACTCACGTCAACACGTCCAACCAATCACAAATGCCCATAACACCCTAATCGCGCAAAAGACATGCGGTCGAACCACTAGAACCAACAGGACCACTAGAACCATTTCAGCCTATGTTTTGTCCCGCCAAGAACAGCAGATCGTAATTGGAAACAAAAACCCCACCCAAACCTCACCCCTTTTAAAATGAAAAATAGTCGTGCCAAAGTCTTTTGAATCTTTGGAATATCAAATAAAATTCACAACATTGAAGCCGAAGTTACACATTAAAGAATGGTGCAGTCATCACATCATATGTTCATTGGCAAGCAGAAAGAGACTTGCGAGCAACTTGAGTCAGCCTTGAAATCAATGCCCTTTCTATGGAGAAACGAACCGCAAATATTGTTCACAACATGACTCCATAATATATTTGTATGCAATTCTATGCTCTTAGAAATTTACCATGGTTGGCACACTGAAAGGGGTTCTAAATATAGTGGGATCTTTCAAATATTAGGGGGAAATCTCAGATTTCCAAATGAGGGAATGATGTTAATTCAAGCATGAAACCTTTTCAAACTCTTAGACTGATGAAATATGATTGGAGAGGACCTAACCCCATTTTCGCCCTGAGACCTAAAATTTGACAAAAATCCCTTTAAGTAAACTTTTTGCAAAAGCATTCAACTCCTTCTGCATGAACGATGAACTAATCTGTTGACCAACGCTTTTCCCCTTCGATGCCGAAAAGTNTGCAATTCTATGCTCTTAGAAATTTACCATGGTTGGCACACTGAAAGGGGTTCTAAATATAGTGGGATCTTTCAAATATTAGGGGGAAATCTCAGATTTCGAAATGAGGGAATGATGTTAATTCAAGCATGAAACCTTTTCAAACTCTTAGACTGATGAAATATGATTGGAGAGGACCTAACCCCATTTTCGCCCTGAGACCTAAAATTTGACAAAAATCCCTTTAAGTAAACTTTTTGCAAAAGCATTCAACTCCTTCTGCATGAACGATGAACTAATCTGTTGACCAACGCTTTTCCCCTTCGATGCCGAAAAGTAAACAGAAATATGAAATTCTATTACAGGAAATCTAGCCTAGATTTTTCAATCAGACTTTGCAAAGTTGTAGATCAACTACCAACTACCTAGCTAAAGATGGAGCGAAAAAAAATCGAATATTTTTCGAGTAGTTCTGGAGATATATTCACTTTTCTGAAATCAACAAAAAGAATTGAACTAGGATTTGCGAAGCTAGCATTGACGAAAACGTTGCGATTTGTACATTATTCGGTTGCCCAGACTATGTTGAACAACATCCTTTTTAGTGCTTTTCGATAGGCCGAATGATATTGGAGAAATTAATCGTTTTCTGAGGACAGTGGTTTTGCGAAACGGCATCTCGCTGTTCACTGGAGCGGAAAGCAGAGTTACCTTAAGACAAAGGAACCGCAATGTTCAACATTTTAGTTGGACCTCCCTCATTCTTATTGTTCCTCTATTCCTCTACACAATCGAAATGCAAATACCATCGACAAGAACATAATTCAAATATTCAAGGAACACTGGAACGAAGCGGTCCATTTTAACGATTACTTCCGATGTAACTGCTGAAATTAAAAAGGCGAACGAATTGTCCCTTTTTTCCATNTCTTATACTTTAACCAAAATCGTGAGAATCGATACCATTCCTTATACCATAATCGTGAAAATCGATACCGTTCCTTATACCAAAATCGCTAAAATCGATACCCTTCCCGATGGCACGTCCCCGTACCCAAAATATGTGAAGTACCCCCCCCCCCCGGGCTTATGGAGTTCAATCTGATCATTCCATACAGCAGTCATTTGACAACAACATTAACGGGCTAAATTATATCTATTAGCCCGTTTTAGTCCGCTTGAAACAACGAAATTGAATGGCAAGCCCGTTAGCCAGTTTGAACTTGGTCTATGAATTATTTAAGTGTAAAAGTGTATGCGGAGGAGATAGCAAGCGCAGTGGTCCATGTGGAAAGGACAGTAGCTTGTCTTTGCTTTTACAGTAGAATGTAATATCAACAACAACGGGCTACGTTCTTGTCATTAGCCCGTGTTAGCCCGTTTGAAACAACGAAATTGAATGGCAGGCCCGTTAGCCCATTTGAACTTGGTCTATGAATTATTTTAAGTGTAAAAGTGTGTGCGGAGGAGATAGCAAACGCAGTGGTCCATGTGGAAAGGACTGTGTGTAGCTTCTCTTTGCTGCTAGCCCATAGTAGGGTTATTTACCTCGAAGTTAAAATCACAAAATACCATGATACTGTCATAGGTTCTGAAGTAGAAATCAATTACCCTTGACAAGTGTTCTCTAAAATGATTATCATTCTGCGTTGGGGGTTTGTGAATCGGCAACGGAAGCTATTTTTTCGAGCGCAAGTATAATTCATTTGGAAGAATCTGGACATCTGCAGAAATATCAACATATATCAGTCGCGATATCAGTCTCCCTCAAAATATTGGAAGGTATTTGTTGGAAGCAATATCAACCTGTTCAATTAACTATCCTGTCTCAATGAACACTTTGCTAACCTGTTCACAGAGATCATTGAGTAAAAGCGATGACCCTTTTGCGTCAAATTTCGACAGACAGCTATTCTATTGATTTATATCTAGCTTGTAAACGGCAGGTGGTATGCGGTCCATCTTAGCTTGATCTTGCCAATAAATATTAGTAAGACTACGCTTGCCACTTGGCACCTGCGGCGCCGAGCTGGCCCGCCGTCGTACACAGTTATTGCTTGGGAAAGAATTTGTTGCCTCTTGGTGTTGTTTTCTGTTTATCACGTTAAATGGCGAATGTTTTGTTGTAGGCTCGCTCTACATTCTACAAAGCTGCTGTTCATAGTTATAAGAAAGAGAATGTTTTAACATGTTACTTCAGATGGAAAAACAACAGTCGAAACTCAGTAATGTTTTCCATCCCATGAGGTTGACTGAATGAGTTATGGAGGAGTTCATGTTTTAACCCTATCCAGGCTGGGGGGCTCATTCAGCCCCCCTCCCACATACTTAACTGAGCACTGCTCCAAATTGGTTCAACGAGCCATGAAATGGTCTTTTGACTTTTAGTTTCGATCCTTATGAAGTGTGATTTTGTGTAAAATATTGAAAAAAAATTAAGGTGGCTGGTGGGTCACTGTTTTTTCAGTGTGGTCGGGACCAGCTTTTAGGTAAGCTACTTATGGATGTAATTCCAGATCACCTCATAATCCTTTGATAGTATCCTTTTTATTTTCTATATTTATAATTTGTAAGGTCTCTTTAATTTTTTCCAGGAACAATCGACCAATTATGTGTCACGTGACCTCATCAATTACGTCATCTTTAAGAAAATGGCAAAACTTAGTTAGCGGTCTTTCTGCAAGGATATTTTGACCCCAAATGTTTTACAGCGGCAATAAATAGATTAAAGCTGATCAATGGGGTTCTTTCCACCAAAGCTGTGTAATTTTGTTTGAATTTTGTGCACAATTAGTCGCAAACGGTATAAGATTCCACGGGGGTATCCTCGCATAGTACTACTAGCGATCAAGATAAGGCTCAAATCCTTACTGGTTGCCAGAGCATGCGGAAATCATCCAATTTCATGCTTGTCAGCCAATGAGATCACCGCTTTCTAGCCCCTGGAGACAAAATCGGTCGTTTGAGGTAAATTTTCTAGTACCCTCACTAAAACTGAAATGGATGCTAAAATACTTCAGTTATTTGCAATTTTTTTTAATAAATCAGTTGTGGGGATGTCCGTCCAGAGTTGTTTACATGTTTAGGCACACAGCTTGTTTGGGGCCGGAGCTGCGTTCATTTTCCGGTCGAAGAATATTGACCTTCGTTGAAATATCTATAGAAATCGCTACAAATGAGATATACAGATAAGAATTTCAGCGATTACGCATACTGACCTGAGCAATAACCGAAACTCTTTCACTGCTATCATATCTCAAAATTGGAGGCAATTTCTAACGATTTCTGGTAGAGATATCATTTGGGCCTAAGCTTGTCCTCGCTTAAAACTCATTCCATTGCACTTAAAAAGTAATGGTAAAGTTCTTGAGCTAGATAATGCGCTTACCCATGACTCAGACACCAGTTTGACTTCGTTTGCCTTCTTTAATTTGCCAAATTTTTGTAAGAAACAACCAGTTGTGGGCGAATTGCAAAAACTTTCCTCGGTCCATATTTTTATCTGCACAGTCTATCCGCTTCAAACAACAAACAGTGAACTTTGTATCATAAAAGTCTTGCATCACAAAACATTCCTATAGAACGATTCCATGCGCCTTAGCGAGGCACTCGTGAATTGTTTTCACGCATTTGGTTCAATCAGTCAATGCAAACAAACAAAAGTGCAAAACCGGGTATCTTTTTTAGCGAACCCAAAACAATGTTTTGTTCTTTTTATGTTTTGCATTGATTGAAATAAGAACGAAAAGAACGAAATGCGTGAATACAATTCACGAGTGCCTCGCTAAAGCGCATGGAATCGTTCAAAAGGAATGTTCTGTGATGCAAGACTTTTATGATACAATGTCAAAGTTCACTGTTTGTTGTTTGAAGCGGAGAATCTGTGTAGAGAAAAATATGGACCGAGGAAAGTTTTTGCAATTCGCCCACAACTGGTTGTTTCTTACAAAAATTTGGCAAATTAAAGAAGGCAAACGAAGTCAAACTGGTGTCTGAGTCATGGGTAAGCGCATTATCTAGCTCAAGAACTTTACCATTACTTTTTAAGTGCAATGGAATGAGTTTTAAGCGAGGACAAGCTTAGGCCCAAATGATGTCTCTACCAGAAATCATTAGAAATTGCCTCCAATTTTGAGATATGATAGCAGTAAAGGAGTTTGGGTTATTGCTGAGGTCAGTATGCATAATTGCTGAAATTCTTATCTGTATATCTCATTTGTAGCGATTTCTATAGATATTTCAACGAAGGTCAATATTCTTCGACCGGAAAATGAACGCAGCTCCGGCCCCAAACAAGCTGTGTGCCTAAACATGTAAACAACTCTGGACGGACATCCCCACAACTTGATCTATAAAAAAAAATTGCAAATAGCTGAAGTATTTTAGCATCCATTTCAGTTTTAGTGAGGGTACAAGAAAATTTACCTCAAACGACCGATTTTGTCTCCAGGGGCTAGAAAGCGGTGATCTCATTGGCTGACAAGCATGAAATTGGATGATTTCCGCATGCTCTGGCAACCAGTAAGGATTTGAGCCTTATCTTCTAACGATCAGTTTTCATGCATATCTTGAGAATTTGTTTTACTCTGAGAATCTCTTGACTTGAAAGTGTTTAGTTTGTCAAGATATTATCAAAATTACACCAAATTACTATCCTCAACGCCCTATTTTCCCCTTCCTTCTTCCTTCCAACGCATTTGCTTAGTACTGGCAAAAATGCTGCTGTCAGCATTTTTGCAATAATGAAAACAAAAGTTTCAAAAGGAAAAATGAAGTATGCAACAATCACTTATCATTGAAGTAGTTTTCATTGTAATATATGGAGAAATTCTCAATTATGGCTGCATTTGTCATTTTTCAGAAAGACAAGATTTTTAATCTCTCTGTTCGCCATCTTGGATTTGCTAAAATCAAATTTTTCACTTTATAAGTATATTTTCACCTTCTAACAATGCTTTGATTGGCATAATTGGTTTCATGAATACCAGAGCTTCAGCCTTTAGGCCCAACCAATTTCTGGTACAGCGTATAAATCAACGAGAGCCTTGATAAGATTTGAACAATGTTAGATCTTGTGCTATTCTGTTTTCCAGAAGTCACCCCCAGTCACCCATCGGGAAGTTTCTTAATTTTTCTTTAATTTCAGTTCTTTCGTTTGATTTTAAATTTTAAATATTATTGTACATAGGATTTGAATATTGTAAATAAGGCTTTATAGTTTGATTTAATTAATAGCTTTTTACTTTGTTTCTGTAGATTTTAATTATTGTTTTTATCGGCTTAAAAACCAGTTTCTGCTGAAAGGCAACCCTCCTTAAAAGAATTAAATATAAAATATGAAATATTCTTAATTTCGATATGGTTCTGACTCAAACAATACACGAAATTGAGCGGCGTTGGGCAGACTTTTGTTTGGTATTGTCTGCACGCAGGCTATGAACGTACCAGCAAATCTTGCCATAGAAACATCTTAGCAGAGCTTCCCAGTCCATTACTCAGGTTTTAATGATGGTCTTTCGCGCAAATATATCCAACGACACTGCATCACATCGCAGTGAGGAATGCGAATTTGCAAACATTGATTTGGTGACGTTGATGGAATGCAGTGTTTTCAGAAGTGCTCGGAGACAATCGGTAGTGGTTGAGAAATTGTTCAGATCGCAACTTTTGACGCATTATATTTCGAAAACGGTTCTGAATGTTCGAAAAAACACTTTTTGATTCGAAGTTTGCGAATGAGATTCTGCAAAATGTCAAAAAACAGTTTTCATTTCAGTTCTCCTCCAGAAAATCATGGAGCAATAATGGTATTTCTTGCTGGCGGTACGATTGCGTGAAGTCTAAATTTAGAGTGCATCCAGGTGAGCCTGAAACCAGAGGTTTGGAAAAAGGGCCTTGCCGCCATGATTTAATATCGTGGGCATTTTGCAAAGCACCTGCAAAATTTAGTTTTTTAAGTGTTTTATTTTTGAAGGGAGTTATAGACGCATGGCCATGGACCTAATTAAGCGAATAGCATACAACGTGGAATGAATAGCCTGCGTGCAGACTAAGCTATGTATGAATGATAAACTATTGCCATAGTTGACTGTTAAGGGTACGGGTAGTCTGAAAACCACAATCAAATGCAGTCATTTGATCGACGCATTCAATGACCTGTGGGATTTGAGATAAAAAACCGGGATTCTTTGATTCGTGTTACTTGCTTTCATCTGAAGATCGTATTCGTTGGATTGGATGTGCTTCCTTCGGGTAAGTTGTCTTTGTAGATACAGGCTATAATATACGAAGCTTGTTACCACCACCTGGTTGCACTATAAAAGGGAAACGTTTCAAAACGCACTAACAGTTGATTACCTTACTGCTGTTGAAAAATTTCTCTTTGTGCAACATTTTTCATTCATTTTAAATTCTTTGTACGTGTATGGTGGCCCCATCAGTCAAGACTGGCTGCTGTTCAGGGGGTCTTGGCAAAACCTAGTTACAGCGTTATGAATAAAATGAAAAGGAATATTTGCAATGTTAAATTAGATTAAAATGAAATATTGAATATATTTGCTGTGTGGAACAGAGAGAGGGCTAGCGCTAGCTTGAAATAGACGTATGATGATAAGTACCTTGTATCCACTGCTTGTATCCCTTCTGTAAATCTTGCAAAGCGACATCTTGAAGTCAAAGAGCAGAGGCAAGCAAGGCAATCCACAATGCCTGCCAAATGTCTTGGCACACCTATGCTATTTTTACCCTTCTTGCGATTTGCCCCTTCTCCCCCTTAGAACAATGTTGTTCTGTGATGATAAATGGGAATGGCAGGACGATTCGCGACTCGGATGGAATGTTGGGACAATAACCTTACAAATCAACACAGTTTCGGGGGTGAGGGGGTGTTTAAACCTAATCGCAATGGTTAGAACTGCAGATTGTAATGAAAATGCCTAAGTGTTCCAAGGACTTTTGGCAGGCATTGCAGGTGATAAGTCTACCGTTGATCTACGGAACAAAATGCTTAAGTTCATTGTACAGTGGGAACAAGCCTTTCGCGAACAGTTAGATTAAAAGACGAGGATGAACGCAACGATTCCTCAAAAATGTCAGGAATAGCGTCTACTGTCTGTACGTCATATATTGCTAAACTAGAAATAGCCATCGCTAGGTTTGCCCGCTAAATAATGGGCCTTTTTCAGGCTCTTGTCCTGCAAAATTCAATTGGGTTGGCAGGCAAGAAATACTTGAAAAGAAAAACTCCCTTTCAGCTGCAGTGATGGCATTGGCTCTTCAAAAATATCCGTTGGCATTGGCTTTACTATTGACTGGTTGCTTCCTAAATGTAAATTCCCAAGACAAGATCAAATTTTCAACCACACAGTCAGCCAGCATCAAGTCAGCACAAACTAAGCTATTAGCTGTCACAGCTTTGGCCGAAGGCATGTCTACTGACAGTTACACAAAGTCATTGGTGTCTTCGACCAATTTTGGTGCCAAATTAAACGCAGCAAGAGGAAAAGCGAATGAAATCGAGACAAAGCTGCTTGGGGAGGAAGATGCCGAGGGAAAAGCAGAGAGAATCTCTGGAGCTTTGACGGGGGTCAGTGATGGTCTCGTGGGAATGATCGGAGGAATTAAAGATGGTGATTGGGTTCAAGGTGTTCAAGGAGCATTGGGTAATTTAAGCATATTTGTTTTATTTTGACTAATGGTCATAGTAGAAAAAGTCTCATTTTCTTTCCTCAGTTGGTTACAGAAAAGTGCGCTTCTACAGACTTCTCCTTTTCCCTGACACCGTTTCCCTCCTTTATCGTAATCGGCCGATGGAAGACATTTTTCAAGGTATAACACTTTCAAGCTCTTTTTCGAAGCCTCTGGCTTCAGCTGCCCTAATATGCAGCAATTGTTTCCTTTGCATCTGTTTTTCAAACTTTACACAGGCCCAAAGGTATTCAATTGTCTCGTCCTCTGTCGCAAATCTTCAACATTTGGTTTTGGGGTATTTGCCTAACCTTGACTCTGCGAACTCGTATCTCCGGTGTTTGGTGGATGATTTCAAAATGCAAGGTATATGCATTCAAGTTGAAGATTAACACATGGCTAAGAACTCTGAGAGTTCCAAAAACTTAGCGCGGGCAAGTACTGTAAAACATTTTTCCCCATGTCTGTCCAAAGAAATGGGGAAAAGTAACCAGTTATTTTATCACGCAGTATGACTTTCCTGCCCAAAAGGACCAGTTTTTTGGAGAAAGATGACATTTTAAATCAATTACCTATTCCATCAGTTTGCCACAAGAATAAAGTTTTCTGACCTCCTATCTAATTAAAATCCTAAAGTTCACCTGTAAGCTGGTTCTACTTTTGTCTGTCAAATTCAAGCACAAATGACCGGAAATCCCAATTTTTACCCAAAGTTGGCCTTACTGTCACACATGATATGAAATGGAACAATTACATAAGTAATATTACTGCAGCTGCCAATAGAACACTTGGTTTTGTAAAGAGAATTTGAGAGTCAATTCGGCGGAAGTTAAAGAGCAAGCATACAAAGCTTTAGTGAAGCCTAAATTGGAATACTGTGAGACGGTATGGGATCCTAAAGCAACAGCAGATGAATTCACAGGATCAATGAGAAATCATCGTCTTGTTAATCAAATTGAAATGGTTCAACGCCGAGCTGCGAGATGGGTGACAGGACGTCATAATAATACATCTAGTGTTTCTGATATGCTCCAATCACTAGGATGGCGCAGCTTAGAGCAGC